>VNJO01005522.1:0-11093 GCA_008042535.1 Drosophila tani | reverse complement strand
AGTTTGACCAGCAATATAGCGGCTTTCTCTTGCTCCTTGGCCAATTCATCCAGCTGCGCCACCATTTATTTTATTTTTATTTTATTTATTTTTTATTTATTATTTATTATTTATATTTTTATTCCTCGAAGAAGAGGGACTTGAGAAATCATTCCTCCGGGAAGCAACGCAGCGCGTTCTCGAACATTTTGTGCACTACTTCAACGAAGCTGTCCAAGGGCCCTTGGCCCTTGCCATTTTATTTTTATTTTATTTATTGTTTATTTATTATTATTTATTTATATTTTTATTCCTCGAA
This sequence comes from Drosophila tani, assembly GCA_008042535.1. Classification (NCBI taxonomy): domain Eukaryota; kingdom Metazoa; phylum Arthropoda; class Insecta; order Diptera; family Drosophilidae; genus Drosophila; species Drosophila tani. The sequence continues at coordinate 10,795 of VNJO01005522.1, read as the reverse complement.
GACGCTCGACATCTTATTGGCCAGTTTCACCAGCAATTCATCCAGCTGCGCCACCATTTTATTTTATTTTTATTTTATTTATTGTTTATTTATTATTATTATTTATATTTTTATTTCCTCCGGGAAGCAACGCAGTCCGTTCTCGAACATTTTGTGCACTACGTCAACGAAGCTGTCTAAGGGCCCTTGGCCCTTGCCATTTTATTTTTATTTTATTTATTGTTTATTATTATTTATTTATATTCTTTTTCCTCGAAGACGCTCGACATCTTATTGGCCAGTTTCACAAGCAATTTAGAGGCTTTTTTCTGTTCTTTGGCCAAGCGCCTTGGCCCTTGCCATTTTATTTTATTTTTATTTTATTTAATTTAATTGTTTTTTATTTATTATTATTTATTATTTATATTTTTATTCCTTCAGCTCCTTGGCCACCGTAACGCGAGCTAAATCCTTTCTCTCCTTCACCAGCCCCTTGAACCTGATTAGCCTAGCATCGAATTCCGAGGTGGCCTGCATGATGCAAGACTTGAGAAAGCCTTCCTCCGGGAAGCAACGCAGCCCGTTTTGGAACATCTGGTGCTACGGCAGCGAAGCTGTCCATGCTCTCGAAGTTTCCCGGGTTGAGACGATCCTCCAGAATGGGCCAACAATTGACAATTTAGCGGCTTTCCCTTGCTGCTTGGCAAATTCATCCAGCTGCGCCACCTGGTGCTGGGATATACCATATATTGACCAGTGCCAAGGGCCCTTGATTCAATATAAAAGGCAATTTCTAAGACGGAACGCCATAGAATTTTATGTCAAAGTAGTAGCACCTTTGAGTTGCAGCAAACCAAAATATTCAGTTTATCTTAGGACTCCGAGCTGAAAGGAGCTGTGAATAAATTGTTGGCTATAAAAAAAGTAAGAAATACTGATTATTTTTTATTTGTATTATTTTTTATTTATTTTTTATTGTTTTCTGTGTGAACAGTGCCAAGGGCCCTTGCCACTTCTTGCGCCTTCGCCTCCTGGCCTTCACCTTCATCTCCACCTTAATCTCATAGGGCACAGAAGCAGCCAGGTTCCGACTGGGAAGTTCAGGCTTCGTGCTGGGATATATATTGACCAGTGCCAAAGGCCCTTGCCACTGGTCGATATTTATCCCAGCACCAGGGGGCGCAGCTGGATGAATGATGCCCAAGCCAGGCAAGCGCAAGAAAGCGTCCAAGGAGAATCCTTCTGCAAGTCGTAGGAGCTCGCTGTCGACCCGCACCAGTCACAGTCGAAGCCTGAACTTTCCAGTCTGAAGCTGGCTGATTCTGTGTTCAAGAAGGTAGAGGTGGAGATGAAAGTGAAGGCCAGGAGGCGAAGGCGCAAGAAGGCATTTAAGCTGGAGCCACCTCCAGGTCTCAAGGATCTCGCTGCCGACCCGCACCAGTCCTAGTCGAAGCCCACGCTCAAGCTCAAGCCAAGCTCAAGCCAAGCCCAAGCTAGGCAAGCGCAAGGTGTCCGTAGAGAATGCTTCTTCAAGTAGTAAGGGTCCTGGCGTAGCCCCTAAAACTACACGTCCCAGCAAGAAGCCTTCTGCTTCTGACTAAAAAGCCCTGGTGGATCCGACAATGCCACCACCACCGCAACGGAGGTGGTCTAACCGCTTCAAGGAAACTGACAGGATGATCGAGCGGAACCACTGCAGAACGCTACTGAGGACAATGAGGGATTGGAAGTTTCACCGCATCACTTGGATCTTCAACAGCGCTAGGTCCTGGATTTACTACTCCCAAACAACTATAAAGCCGAGCAGAAGCTCGACTGGCCCTCTCTGGAGGATCACGCCAAATCAAGCCGCTTTAAGAGCTTCGACAGCTTCGTTTCCTTAATTCAGAAGATGTTTAAAAATGGGCTGCGTTGCTTATCAATAAATTAATGGTTTTTAAATCAATAAACAATTTCCATATCTGTAATAAGTTTTAAATAATTTAAATAATTGAGAAATTCGCATATTCACTGTATCCCTCTCTCGCCTCCTCTTCAACGCTTTGCCAACAATGTACAAGCAAAGCAGCAACAATAGCTTATAAGTTGCGCTCCGTGGAGAACGAATGTATTTATGGCTTAACTCTGAGAGAGCATCACTTTTTTGCTCTCCCATTTTCTTTCCGGTACTTAAATATCTCTTGGAAGCTCTAAAATATACTTACTTTCCTTACTATATGCACATTAAAGTATCCATCGAATAAATGCCATCTCACAATGCCTTTATTACCACACATATCATCAAATTTAAACCCATAACCTTTTTCACAAACATATTCTTTGAGAAAGTTTCGATAAAAACCCCAAAATTATCCAAACATGGAGTCCATAATATTGTTTTGTCGCTGGCGTCGATTGGATTCGTCTTGTTTGAACCTGCGTAGCTCCTCGTAGACCTCATCATCCGTTTCCAATTCGAATCGGCACAAAGGGCACGAGTTGGTCTAAAAAGTTGGCAAGAAAATAAAATGAAAAAGTATAAAATAAAATATATTGTTATTTAATATTTAATTTAAAACAACATTTAAAACCCTTCTTAAAAATATGACACCATTAATATTAATTAATCAACAATTTCTATAAAAATTGTACCTATTCCCTTGGCCATTATTAATTTCCTAAAAAACTTACTTTCTTCAGCCAGAGCAGGATGCACTCCTCATGAAACTCGTGCTTGCAGGGCAAAATCTTGTACTTCTCCCCCGCTGTGGCCGGCTCCTTGCACACGGCACACTCCAGTTCTCCGTCCGCCTCCGATTCCAGGATCACGTGAACCGGCAGCTCGGCAATGGCTCGCCTGGATGCTTCCGGCACCTCGATCTCAACATCGATGCCGTGCATGATGGCCAGGACCTGAAGACGCTTATAGTTTCGGTCAAAGTCATTGGCTCCCTCCGGTCCCGTGGGTTCGTGTCCCAGTTCCTCGAAATAGTCCGACATGACTTATGGCGAGTGCTGTAAATGTCGTAGCATAGAAAGCGTAGTTGATAACTTTTGACAATAATTTCCCCTAAATCCTAGATCTCTTTAAAATAATCATTATAGAAATTATCATCTCTAAGAAAACCTACACATCGTCGTTAGGCTTTTGTTTTCCTTTGCTCGCCTTGTTTATCTGGCTCCGATTTTGACTTTTGGTGTCCCATCCTGCTGTAACAAATTTAAATTAAGTACAGGAAAACCTCCCCCAAAATCTAGGTTTAGGAGCCAAACGTGATTTTTATTTCAAATTCGAGTTTCTCGTATACAATTGATAACAAATCAATTTGGGCTAAGGGACTCCATAATACAATTAACTTTATAGATTCAGTGTTATAGCTAAGTATCTAAGAGGTCTTTTTTTTTGCACTTAAAACGTTTGCAAGTAATGTGTTTTTGTTTTCTAGGACTAGAATTCCTAGTTCTAGTTGCAGTTAAAAAGTCTAAAATTACAGGCATATACTGGCTTTCTTGTTTAAGTGAGCTTAGTTAGGCAATTAGTCCACACAGTTAGGCTTGTCCCTTTTCTACCCAGGAGGAGCTTACTCTTACCCTTTAAATTATAAATGTTTTAGAGCTTTCAAGCTATGAGGATATTTCTTTCTTTATTTTCTAGAGTACATGTTGAGCTTCATAAAGATGAAAAGTTGCAGAAAAAGGTGTTGCTCAGTTTTTCCTTTGAGTTGGTAATTATCTGTTATGCCCCAACATCTTCTCTTTAAACCTATTTTACCAACACACTTGGTCGAACTTAATAAGTATTTAAATCAATAAACAATGCTAGAAAGATCTTAAATAATTTGAAGAATATTTCAAAAATATTGTCCCCAGCCAATTTCCATTTCAACAACATAAAGAGGAGCCAATAAAAACACAAAATGTAAATTCCTTTTTGTTTCTTTTTTTACGGTGTTCTCTTTCTTTACTAAATAATGCTTTTAAATAATATTCATTGTTTTTAAATGTAATTGATTTACGATTTACTTCAAGGTAGCTGTTAAAGAGCTTGAATTATAATTCTACTTTCTTTTTTTTGTTTGTTTATCTTTCTCTGGCCTCACTCTTAAAGTTTACATAAAGAGCAGAAAGGTAAAATATATAGTAAGATAAAATATATAAAATAATAAGAGTAAAACAAAAACAAGACTTAGGCGCTAGGCTTTACAAATTAGTAGTTTACGATTGCTAGAGAATAAATTAAAGGCGCCTGGCGGGGATACATAGGTGCGATCGGTAGTAAATGATATATAATATATATAGAGGCAGGACTACATCAGGATCTATCTACTGATTTCTGTATATAGATGTATATATAATATGTATGTGGGGTGTATATATGTACAGGAGCTACTTAGGACGAACGAAAACGAAAACGAATAAGTACACGATTCTTGTAATTACTTTAGCTACTTTAGCGGGGCGAGGAGGAGGAGGAGGAGGGCACATGAATTTAATTACAATGCGCATAAATTTAATTGGATTTAATTGGTAGATAAGGCATTATATAAATCTTTAGGCCGGGGTCGATTTTCAATTGTTGAAACATAATTTTAGGAACAGAAAGGTTTAATACAAATGTTTAGGCTTTATATTTTCATTAAAAACCTTCTATTAAAATATATTTTATTTAAAGAATATTTATAGTAAAAACCGGATTAAAAACATTGTAAAAACGAAAGAAATTCAAATTATTTTCAAAGCCATTCCAATGAACTTGGAAATATGGCTAATATCTTAAAAAATGAAGGCAAATATATATAAATATATATATATATGTGTATATAGCTTAGATTAAACCAAAAGTTTCCTTTCTCGCTCCTAACCCAAGTCGCTGTCAACCGGAAATCGACTCATCCTCTTAAATCCACAACATTTTCAAGTGTTAAGTGGAGTTCTCTCTAAATATAGGTAAACGATCGGGGCTCGCGTTAAGATCTATCACTAGCATATACAGTTAGTTCTAGAGTCTAGTGCTAAAAGCAGCAGAAGTTGGGAGAATCCAGATCCCGCCGAACCCTCCTGGCCTGGCCTTACGTATCATCATCAGACTGGCATGTTTATTAATCAAAGATGGTGCAGTGTGTAAAGGTTTGTTTGGTTTGGGATTGTGATGGATTGGGGTTGGCCTTCATCCGTGATCCGTGATCCTTTGATCCATCAACCACGGCTAATATTCAATCACTACTAGTCCGTGATGGAGATCTGCGCGTAGCCCACCAGGGATCGTTCGTCGGGCACCTCGCCCGGCTGCACGCCGGAACTAAGTTGGAAAGTAATCGTTTTCATCGTGGCACTGGCGGCTATCAGTTGATCCAGATGCTGGGCCATCGGTTGGGTGTCCAAGGCATCCACGAGGCCAGCATCTACCAGCTCTGTGGCAATGCCCTCGGCCGTGTCCTTGCCCACCACAAACTCGAAGCGAATGTCGTGGAGTTCGCGTCGCAAGTTGCGCATGCGCAGGACAAGATTAACGGGAGGCGCCTCGCCAGCAGCCGACTCGCTGGGTAGCGGTAACTGGGCCAGGCCAGCAGTCACCTCCTGGGTGGCATTAGAGCCGGCAGCAGCAGCTGGAGCTGGAGCTGGAGCGCCTTGCGTCATTGTGGTGGAGGAAACGCTGTGCGTTATCTCCGGCGACGGCTCTTCCCTATCGCTGTCCGAGGAATCTGCTCTCTCCAACCGATTAATGGGTCTGTCCTCCGAATCAGAGTCCGAAGATGGATGTTTCCTGCCACCACCCGAACCCGTGCCAGAGCCGGCAGAGCCACCGTTATCCTCCTCTTCGCTGGACCAAACCCATTCGCCGGTAACAGTGCGATGGAGACGACCCGAGGCGCCCGGCTGCCTTTTCGCCGCCTTGTGCACCCTGGTCTCCATGCTGGGTCCGGACTGCAGCAGGGTCTGGGCGAGATACTTGCGATCCTTGGCCTTCTTGAAGAAGGCGTGCTTCAGCAGTTCACTGGCCGTTGGCCGCTTCGATGGCTCCTTCTGCAAACACTCGACGATCATCTTGCGGAATGTCTTGCCATAGGCCTTGTACTGATCCTTGTCATCCGCACCCGTGTCCAGGGTGGGCGGATCGTTTTGCAGGGTCAGCATGAGCACCTTCATGGGCGGATACTTGTGGTAGGGAGCCGTGCCGGTGGCCATTTCAATGGCCGTGATCCCAAACGACCAAATGTCCGCCTTGAAGTCATAGCCATGATCCTGCTCCATCACCTCGGGCGCCATCCAACACGGTGTACCGACAAAGGTGTGACGCACCTTTTGTCTGGACAAATCCCGGCCAGTGGCCAGCCAGGCACTCACACCGAAATCAGCAATTTGAATGGTGCCATCGTCGCCAATCAGGATATTTCCGGCCTTTATGTCGCGATGGATTTGTCCGTTCGAGTGGAAGTACTCGAGTCCCTTGAGCACCTCCTTCAGAACCGTGGCAATGGTGGCCTCGTCGAAGACCCCCTGTTTGCAATTGGACGTTCGCATCTTGTGCTTGATGATGTCCAGCAGGGAGCCACCCTCGAGGAGCCTCAGAACCAGCCAGAGCTCCTCCCTCACCACAAACGAGGTGTGATAGGTCACGACATTCTCGTGATTGCACGAGGACATCGCCTGGATCTCCTTGAGCAGCTCGTCCATCGACGTGTTCCACTTCTCCAGGTTGATGCGCTTAATGGCGCACTTCTCGTTCCGCGGAATACAGACGGCGCCATGGACAACGGCTGTGGCTCCCACGCCAATGACATCTCTCAGCTCGTAATCATCTTTCGAGTTGGGCCACGGCTGTTTCTCGGGCACTGCCGCAGCTCCCGGCAAGGTAGCTGCTCCGGCCACATTATTGCTGGAGAGATTGGCAGGTATGGAGGTCATGCTCCTGCTTCCAGTTCCGTTTCCAGAGGTGTTGGTGGTGGTGCTGCTGTTGGTGGTGTGAGGCGGCGGGGTTCCTGGCCGTCGTCGTTGGTTATTGATCGATGGCTGACTCTGCGATCTCTGGGTATTACGCGGTCTGGGCTGCTTCGATATGGGTGGTGTTATTCTTCGGGGTTCCTCCTTCTTTATCGGATGAAACTCCTCGTCCTGCTGGCGGTAAACGGATAGATATCCCTCGCTCTGTCTTTGTTGTTCCTGCTCCTTTTGTTGGACCTTATATGTGCCCGAGCTGGAACTTTCTCGTGGTTCTGTAGCCTGATTGTTTTTCGGGTTCTGCCGGTGATCTTCCTTCTTGGCAAAGCAACCAAAGATCCCTGTCGTATCCTTAGGATCTCTTTCGTTAGATTCTTTGCTTTTGTTGTTGTTGTTGTTGGTGTTGGAGATGTGTGTCACCTCTGCAAGTGGAGAAAAATCAGAACACGAATATAAAGTAGGGGCCTTTCCTTGATTAAACTTTAACAAAGAAAGCAACGAACCACAGGGGGATATGAGAGAATCAGGGGAAAGCGGAGCATATGGTTGAAACAGGGAAAGTCTAGAAAAATGGAGGAAACCAGGTATGGATGTTGAAATTGCATCAAAAGCCAACTAAGTCCAAAGATAGAATTCGAGACAGGAACGAGTTAGTACTTCAAAACAGGATTAAGAATTATGCACATATCAGAAAATGGGGTATTAAATGAATATCTCTTAGTCAGTATATTAATTTGTAACAATATAACGAGATTCTAACATGTAAGCATTAACTGAGTACTACGAGTATGGCATAGTATAGCCCTTTTAGCATTTTGTAAAACATTTAGCATTTTATGTAAAGATTCCGCCGAGATTAAATGAAATTAGGATTAAGTACTAAAAAGACTACGGTCTCACTACAAATTATAAAAGAAAACTAAGCACATTGAAAATAACAAGAGAGCGAATAAAATCGACGAAATAAAGAAGAATCCAGAGATAAACTACGATAACAAACACATAATTTTTTAAACAAATAATATTAGGTATAGAATTTGGAAAAAAACCGTTGGCATCGGCATGTGTTTTGTTTTTGTTATCCTTAGAGGTTTTACTAATCCCCAACTATGTGTAAAATTATGAAAAAAGCATAAATGGGTTTTTAGAATTATAAGCACTAATACAAAAGATAATTTTAGAATTAAAAACAAAAAAATATAAGCCAAAGTTATACAATTTTTAAAACTGATAAATCTTCAAATCTTTATTTCGGGCATTGCTTATTTTCCATTATTACAAAAAAAAAATTCTGTCATATCTGGGCAGAAAGAATTTGAAACAATACAAAACCCAAAAACAGATTGCGTTCTTGTTGTTGTTGTTGGGGGAATTACCCGCACACGTTTTGGCATAAAAAGCAAACAAACAGTTTAACGCTCGACACATGTCGTACTGGGAATTCATTGATTGCCCTCCTCTCATCCTCACCCCTCCTCAACCACCACTCATTATGCTAAATTTTTCCACGTTTCAGCTGATAAGCTTTTTGTTTTATGAATAAAATCTGCCGCGAGTGTTGTGCCCACCACTGTGTAGTGATCGTTCAACTATTCCTACCCTCGACTGTAGGAGTGTCTCTTTTAATCTCTTTCTCTCTCTCTCTGTGTTGATCGCGTGCTCTCTTGGCTCCATGCAGCATAAAAAAAGTTCAATCGCATGGAATGAAAGGCAGAAAGAGAGAGGGCGGAGTGTGCGAGCGGGACCAATGACCGCATTGAGCTATTTATAGCAACAAAAACAAAATTATAAAAAAAGCAACAGCAAAGATAATGTGGTGGAAATTGTAATTAAGTTTTCAGCTAAAACGTATGCCTTTACGTTCTTTTACTGCTTTTTTGTTTTTTTTTTATGTAATCAGAAGAGCAAGCTTATCGCAGGTTCGATAACTGTGACAGGAGCGATAAAGAAGTTCGATAACTGTGACATGAGCGATAAAGAAGTTCGCTTCCAGTTATCGGATGTCATGTGCCACCTAATTAAACTCACTAACTTTGGCCAACTAACTTTTTAAACCAACAAAAACATGGCGAATTTCGCAATTTAACACTTGGACAAAACAAAAAGGGAAATACAAAAACGCAATGTTTACAAAACAAACAAAACGTACAGAGACAGGAAATTGCTTTTGAAAAGAATCACTTGGCAACAAAAAAGCAAAGAAGGAAAGCTAAATTAAGAAGAAAACAAAAAGTTTAGTGTTAATTAAAAGAAAATTAGGGAAAGTTAATGACTGCAAATTAACAAATTGATTATAATAATGTTAAACGCTATTTAAAACCTATTTTCATTTAGGTTAATTAAAAAGAATGACTAAATTTGTTTTTATTAGAAAAATGTGATCACCGGATTCTTTATTTATTTTTGCTAAGAAATTTCCCAACAAATCGATAGCAAGAGAAAAGGGGACAAAAGAGAGAGAAAGAGAACGAGAGGGAGAGTCGTCGTCACACGATCATGTGCAACTGATAAGAATTGTCACACGACTTCGTTTCATCACACTCACACGCACACACAGTCACTATTGGTTCAATAAATTTTCATTTGTGCTTTATTGATTTCACGCTAAAAGAAATCAAAACAATTTACGCAAAATGATGGAGAATTATTCATTACACTTTCTTGTTGTGGTTTCTGCCGTTTCTTCCACTTCCTTCTCCTCTGCTACTCCACGCACGCGCGCGTTTCTCTTGTACTTCTTTTCTATTTCTTTTGCTGCTGCTGTTTCTGTTCCCGTTCCCGTTTCTTTGGTTTCGTTCGCGATCTCTCGTCTGCGAAGCGTTCGGTTCAAAAGCCGCGAAACAAATGAGAATGAGCGCACAAAACGCAGAACAACAACCGCAATACCAAAACGCCAAGGCAGCGCAGTCGACGGCGGCGCGTAACAAGTGCGCCAACGGCTGATGGCAAAAAAACAACAACAACAAAAGAAACATAAAGAGTGAAGAACACACAAAAAGCAACAACATCAAGCCAAAGACATTAGAACTATAAGATTAGTAACGTCTATACATTCGTTTTGCAATATGTGGCAACTTTTTTGATGGCAACGAAAATCGCTCTCTTTCCGCTCTCATAAAGTTGAGAGCGTAAAAATCTAAAAATAGAATGCGCTTGCTTGTATGAGTAAACTCAGGAACAAGCAATTGCGTATGTATGCGTAAATAAGTGTGTGCTTCAGTTCGCAAGCGCAACCACCGAAAATTTAATTTTTGTATTTTGTGCTGCTGGTAGCTTTTAGAGAGAGAGGGGGGATACCGAGACCGGCAGCAGAAACAGCTGATCGCCAACATGTATTTTGTTTTGATTTTAGCTTGTTTAGATTTTCTAGTGCTTAAAAGCCGTTATATATATTTTTTCTTTTTTTATATGTAAAACAAAAATAATATATATATATATATATATATATTTAACTAAATATTAAATTCATATCAAATACTAAAAATGGGTAATATACATAATATGTACATATAGAAATATAGAATATTAAAATACGTATGTATATTAATGTTATAATATTAATTATTATTAAATTATGTAAATTACCCATTTTTTTGTATTTGAATTAAAATTTGATTCGACTAACGCGCGCGGTTGAGAAAGCGGGAATTTAGTTAAAAATTAAATATTATTAATAATATGCTAAGTATGCTAAATAATAAAAATAGTTTATATAAATACATAATTATATATGTATTTACAATTATTTAATTCAATGGGCTAATAAATAAAATATTATTATAATACATAAATAGTAAAAAATACATATATATTCATTTATTATTTTTACAATTTATGTATTATAATAATATTTTTTTTCTTAGTCAATTAAATTAAATAACTATATATATTTTTTTTT
>VNJO01005521.1:0-37163 GCA_008042535.1 Drosophila tani | reverse complement strand
CAGCACGCACGCCTGGGAGATGCGACAGTCGATCGAACGTTGTCTGGACATTGTTCGCTGCCATCGCTCTTGGGGATAAGATGGAACTCCTAGTAGGGCCAAAGGGAAGTTTTGAGAATTTTGATTTTATTTCGGAATAGGTTGGGACATTTTACTAAATGCTTTTGACATTACTCTTTGAGATCGGAGAGAAGGGCTTACTAGGTTGAACACCAATTTTAAACCAGGAAGGTCTTCATTCCTAGAGCGTAGAGATCGCCAATATCCTATGAGAACTCAGAGATAACAAAGGATTTGTAGTTCTTGATTTAAGATTCAAGATAGAAGAGCTTTACTCCTTGAAATTCACGAGGCTAATTTTCGCAGGGAAATGATTACCGTCAATCTCCTAATTAAGTCTTTGATCTTACAGACTGTCTAACCCAATCAACCACTACAGCAGTTCGAATCCTATTCGTAAAATCCACTTATTTAATGCCCGGCGAGTCCAGGCCTTTCCCGAGGCTATTGGCAAGGACACGGCCGCCTGTCAGTCACAGTTTGCCTGCCAGTGGAAGAATTTCCGGGCTCCGTGTCAAAGGTTGGACGTTATCCGCGATGCAGCACGCGTCGCAGGGGCGGGGACCAGAGCGCAGGGCAGGATGGGAAGGGAAGGAGAAGCCAGACGAGGCGCCACCACCCGCGATGCGATGTCGTGGTGCAGGGGAGCAATCATTTCTGGCAGCATGCGGCGACGACTGGCGACGACAGCGGAGTGAGAATCACGTAAATGGCGTTGAATTACAGCCCGACAATCGAAGCGTTGAAGTCCCGAACTGACGGAGTTCACTCCACTCCAACACCCCCAGCACCCGGCATATGGCACCCAACTGCCATCATCCGCCCACTGTGCATCATTTATAAGCCGGGCTAGGCCACAGATTGTCTGGAATCGAGCCGGAGTCGAGTCGAATCGAGTCAAGTGCGCACGCACGCTACGAAGCCGATGATGAGCTCAGGACGAAACTGGGAACTTTATGACTGTGGGCCATGTGGGGTGTCACGTGCCGGCCTGCGTCTGACTCCGGCTCCGGCTCCGGCTCCGGCTGTGCGTCCGGACTAACGCCCGCTTCCCTGCCCCCGGCCCCATGATGTTGTATAATTCATTTGGCGCTGCGGACCCCTTCGCCGTGCGGAACTATTTATTCAATAATTCGACGTAAAAGCTTGACACAACGCAATCCAAGGCTGGCGAAGGTTCAGCGTCAGGGTTTCTTCCACAGACGAATTTACGAATGCTTTAATATCCAAGCCAAAAAAAAGGTTAGGATATTCTTAAGACTTGGCATTATTTGATAGATGTAAATTTAACAAAATCCCGTTCTTCAGGGGTTTTTGAAAACGAAAAAATTGAAGATTTAAACACCAGAAGAAAAGCTTGATATTTTAAAAATATCGTCTTATTATTCCCAATAGTTTCAAGTTTATTTTTACATATTATTATTAATTTAATAGGCTGAAACTATTTGATTATTCACTTGTAGAAAGTCTTTGCAGACTATGCTTATAATGTTTATGTTTTTTAGCCTGCAATCTCTGACGCGCTTTAATATTTTATTCTTGATTTTAAACGCATCCCAGGACAACCCATAATTTTCAAGTATATAAATAATATACATATACATGCGCGTTTTTTAAATATTTTTTACTCATTCGGACGTTGTTGTTAAGCAATTTTTTTCCACTAACTGAAATAGTGCATCGTTTGAAATTGCAAATCCTTTTGCCGTTGTTCCAGTTGCAATGGGAAATTAATGTATGATCTTGAAAAAGTACCTAATTCCTAACCCCTGGAGAAGGAGGAGCTTCTCGGGTCGTGCAGTTCCTTTTACCGTCATACGAAATAATACAATGTTCGGTTGAGCAACTGAATTTTCCATTGATCCATTTGCATTGGGCCTGGTTAGTTTGCTTTTGGGCCATAGCTGCGATATCTGCAGGTGGAGGACCTTCCGTGGTAGTACATCTCCTTTTGCCGTCATACGAAGTGGTACAATTTTCGTACGAGCATATGTATTTTTCACCGATCCATCGGCATTGGACCCGGTTAGAGAGCAATTGGGCTGCTACATCTGCCGGAGGAGGACCTTCTGTGGTAGTGCAGCTCTTTTTACCGTCAAATGAAAAGGTACAATTTTGATAGCGGCATTTTAATTTGCCATCAATCCACCTGCATTGGTACCGATTACCGCTCGCCGCCCATTGGTTCTGGGTCGCCGCCCATTGATTCTGGTTTACCGCCCACTGGTTCTGGGTAATATGGGTCTTAACTAAGCCGATGACCAGCACAGTGGATAGTATTACCTGTAGGAATTAAAGCACCTTTAAAAAAGTCTCTCAATTAATTTACAGTATATTCTGACTACTCACAAGTAACTTCATTGTGTTCAAAATATGAGATCGTTATTGCAAACTTGCTTTATATAGCGAATATTATGAAAAATTGGGATCGAACTTTAAATACCCTTGATGTCTGGATATATTTGAAACCGATTTTAAAGTTTCTTTTGTATTTGTATTGAATTCCTCCTATGAGCTATAAATTAAACCAAAACAAAAATAAATAAGTTTGTCATACATTTTTCATACAGAAATGATTTATTCTCACGCTTATTTATAGCAAAAAGTCCCAAAGTGCCAGAAGTACCCATTTCCTTCAACGGAATTCCATTTCCAATGAAGTGTTGGGGTTAACAAAGGTCAGTCTTTATCAGCCAAGCTCTTGGTAGCTGCATTCACCGGAACAACATGAATAGAAATATAATAAAATAATTATTTTAACTCTGCAATCTCTCGTTTATTGTGTCTCAATAATATTTCTACTTGTAAAATTATTTAGCAATATTTTATGATTTTAAAGTAATATAAAAGATACGATTTTCTTTTAAAGTTCCCGCGACAGCTTGTGATAGGGCATTCATTTGAAATTTAGGATTCATTTTAGCAATCGTGCATTATCACATACATATGTACTTATTCCTTTGTTTTGAATGATCCGACCGTTGTAAAATTCGAAAAGAATATTTTTGAAGGGACTTGATAGTTTAGTTTAATATAAAAATTTAATTTCAAAATTCTCCCTGATGTATTTACATTTTGTACACCTAGTACATTGATGTTGAGCAAATCCTTTGGCCATTTTGCGAAATGGTGCAACGTTCGACGGTGCATCTCCTTGTGCCAGTGCTATTATCGCAATGAGTCCGCGATGACTGTCCTTGAAAATTACCTTGAAACTGTCCTAGCTGTTCTTGAAAATTACCTTGGGCTTGTCCTGGCTGTTCTTGAAAATTATTTTGGAAATGTCCAGACGGTCCTTGAATATTACTGTTGGAATATCCTTGGTTATTTCCTCCAAAAGACGAACCTCCACTATTGTTGCAGATCATTCCCCTGCCTGGCGAATAGTAACAACTTGTGCATTGCATTTGACCATTGATCGTTTGGCAACTAGAACTAGAGCCCGAACCCCATTGAGGGTGGGCCTTAGCTAAGTCAATGGCCAGCACAGTGAGTAGTACAATCTGTTGGAATCAAGGATCCGTCAAACAAGTATTACTTTTTTTAAACCTATTCTTGACTACTTACAAGTATCTTCATTATGTTCACAATTTTGGAAAATGGTACATGCGGTTGGCAAAACAAGTTTCCTTTATATAGCGAAAAAAGGAAATAAATCATAAAAAATTTCAATAAAAAATGTAGCCAAGCTCACAGTGTCTTCTTAATGGTAGTTCTGGGAAAATGACCGCTCCATTGATTTAAAAATATTGGTTTCTTTAGAAAATCTCACAGTGTCAACTAAATGGTAATTCCGGGTAAATGATCGCGCCATTGTTTTAAAAAACCTGTGATAATATCAATAAATCAAACAAAATTTCAACTAAGCATTTAGGTTAACTTTAGCCAAGCTCATAATGTCATTTAAATGGTAATTCTGGGAAAATGACCGCGCCATTGCTTTAAAAATTTTGTGCTAATTCTTCGAGGGAAAATATCGATGTTTTTGTCACATCATTAAAGTAAGGGAAGAAATTTTTAATGCATTTTAGAGCAACATTTTCTTATTTTGTTTTGTTTTTTTCATTAATGTTTTTTTTTAAACATCGATGCCCGCGAACATCGATGTTTCTCCACCTATAATTCACTGGATCAACATAAACAAAAAAATTTAATAATAAAATAATTATTTTAAATTTGCGATGTCTTGTTTATTTTGTCTCAATAATATTTCTACTTGTAAAATCATTTAGCAATATTTTATGATTTTAAAGTAAAACAATAGATTCTTAATATTCCGAAACTATGCTCACGGGTTTCTTTTTTAATTTCCCGCGTCAACTTGGGATAGGGCATTCATTTGTAATTTCGGACGATTCATTTTAGCAATCGAGCAATATCACAAAATTCTATGGCAGCCTTGTTATATAAAGCGGATAAAATGATGTACATACATATGTATGTACTTATATGTATATACCTTTGTTTTTAATGATCCCACCGTTGTAAAATTCCAATAGAATATTTTTGAATATACTTGAGTAGTTTAATATAACAATTTTATTTCAAAAATTCTCCGTGATGTATTTACATTTTGTACACTTAGTACGTTGATGTTGAGCAAGTCCTTTGGCCATTTTGCGAAATGGTGCAACGTTCGACGGTGCATCTCCTTGTGCCGGTGCTATTATCGCAATGACCTCGGACTTGTACTCCCTGTCCTTGAAAATTATCTTGGGAATTATCTTGGGGATATCGAGACGGGGCTTGAATATTATCGTGGATATTATATGGGCTATTTCCTCCAGAGGGCAAACCTCCGCTATTGTTGCAGATCATTCCCCTGCCTGGCGAATAGTAACAACCAGAGCCCGAACCCCATTGAGGGTGGGCCTTAGCTAAGTCAATGGCCAGCACAGTGAGTAGTACAATCTGTTGGAATCAAGGATTCGTTAAACAAGTATTACTTTTTTTAAACCTATTCTTGACTACTTACCAGTATCTTCATTATGTTCACAATTTTGGAAAATGGTACATGCAGTTGGCAAAACAAGTTGGCTTTATATAGCGAAAAATATCAATAAATCATAAAAAGTTGCAATAAAAAATGTAGGTTATCTTTAGCCAAGCTCACAGAGTCTTCTTAATGATAGTTCTAGGAAAACGCCCGCTCCATTGATTTAAAAATATTTGTTTCCTTAAAAAATTGTTTTAAGAAACCTGTGATAATATAAATAAATCAAACAAAATTCCTACTAAACATTTAGGTTAACTTTAGCCAAGTTCAGAGTGTGACCTAAATGGTAATTCCGGGAAAATGATTGCGCCATTGCTTTACAAACTTCGTGATAATAAATATATATTTATTTTAATAATTTCCATTACCAATAATAATTTATTTTGAGTAATGTTATAGTAAGGCATAGGTAATCCTTAAAATAAAAATCTAATATAATCATTAATAATATTTTTTATGAAACTAACAATATCTATCTTTCGCGCAATTATAAGCGAATTTTTAAGTTTCCCGCGTCAGCTTACGTAAAGGGTATTCTTTTGGTATTTTTTACGATTAATTTCAACTCTCGTGCGATAGCACTCGACAATATGGCAACCCTGTACTATAGAGGTGGAGAAACATCGATGAAATCGACGTTTCTTTCGTAATAGTCCATCGATAGTTGTTCAGTTACGTCGTAAATCTTCACGTTTTTGTTCACTTACGTCGTAGATCTTCACGTTTTTGTTCACTTACGTCGTAAATTTTCACGTTTTTGTTCACTTACGTCGTAAATCTTCACGTGTTTTTGTTTTGGATTTTTTAGGGGGAAATATTGACGATTTGAGATTTTTTAGGGGGAAAGCAAAATTTGCATCTGGTAACACTGGTGCTTCCGGTTCCTAGGCCTTCTCTTTCTTTTCGCCAGTTTCAGCCGACGAAGGTGGGTGTGTTTTTTTATCTGCCATCCGCCGACATTACTTAATTAATTTGTTCGTTTTGATCATTTCAGTAGTTTCTACCTTAAGCTATCAACATGGTTGCCCCCAAGAAGCAAAAGAAGGCTCTGGAAAGCACCAATGCCCGTCTCGCGCTGGTGATGAAGTCCGGCAAGTACTGTCTGGGCTACAAGCAGACTCTGAAGACTCTGCGCCAGGGCAAGGCCAAGCTGGTGCTCATTGCCAGCAACACGCCCGCTTTGAGGTGAGCTACTGAGTGTGCTACTGAGAAGTAGATTTCCATTGCGCCCAAGATGCCCAGTTTTTGCTGGAACCATATGGAGTCTTGCTTAAAGCTGACTGAGAAGTATGATTCCCATAAAAAGTTAATGATGGAAACTATGGAGTAGTACAATCAATCTCGGCCAGCGCCAAGCAGCAGCAGCTATCAGGGAGGATGCTCTCTGTTACCTGCATCTCCACATGGTTCCAACAACTACGATGGATGCTTGGGGGTAAGAAGTCCTCGTGCTCTACAGTAGGTTGTTTTTTTCACACATTTCATGATGATTCCTTTGATTCCGAATGCCTTGACGAATCCTTTTTACTACTAGAGACTCTTTCTGATGCCAAAAAGTGCAGACTTGTTCCTGGCTTCCCAAGAAATTGCTTATAACTAACGTAATTCTTGTTCTCCATTGCAGGAAGTCTGAGATTGAGTACTACGCGATGCTGGCCAAGACTGAGGTCCAGCACTACAGCGGCACCAACATCGAGCTCGGCACTGCCTGCGGTAAATACTTCCGTGTGTGCACGCTGTCCATCACCGATCCTGGAGATTCGGATATCATCCGCTCGCTGGAGACTGCTTAAACATTGTTTTTATAACTGAACGCCAATTCACAATAAAGCTGTGTTTGAGAAGATATTTGTAAACATTTAAACAAGTCTTTTTTTATTGCTAGTAATTACGATATTTGTATATTAAAACGGGAAGAAAGCAAGCTCTTGAGATTGAATATAAATACTTTATGGCATATATGCGGGAACTATCAAAGCAGAGATTACACATTCTTAACTGTTTGTTTTTCAATTTATGTATTTATTTTAATAGGAAATATCTGCTAGTAACCTTATCTCCGATCAAATTTGGAGCAATGTCTCCCTTTCTACATTTTATTTAAAACGCCTGCATATGTGTTTTTATTTTAAAGTTGTTTTATTTTAATGTATTTATTGTCATGCTAACAAGCTTCTCATTCCTGATTCTTTTAAGTACAATATTTTTTCTTAAGTATAAACGCATTAATGTCTTTGACTTTTTCCGGTATACATTTACAATTGGCAGGTTATTGTATTATTTCCACATTTAAATGTCCTTTTTCTGGGCCTGAAATTAGCGAAAAATTTATATAAATATATTTAAATACTAGAAACCAAGGCACAAACTAAAATAAAAGAATTCTACTTTTGGTGAATCGATACTTTTCGATTCGATTTCAAAAGATATCGATTTAATCGAACCATAAAAATGTAACAAAAAACTCATAATACGTTCAAGCTTAAATAATGGAGTATTTATGTAAGGAAAAATAAATTTCCATAAAGTGTTTTTAAAATTAATATGTAAGATTTGTAATACAAATGTTGTATTAAGAAGGTTAACTGAGCTTTCTATAATTTACAAGCCATTTTTTTTAAAGGCGATCGACTGGTCGATGATGCATCGATTTCCTTTAGAAGTAATCGATTTTTTTGCTCATTTAAAAACACCGATTAAATCGATTTTGACATCGAATTGTTTGCATCACTCTCCCACTCTCTCCAATTTGCTCTTCTTAAAACTCACCTCCTCGGCCACTTTGAGCAGATGATCGAAGCTGGACTTTCCCGTCTGCATGACCATTCCATGGAACACCTTAGTACTCGACTCCGTCAAGAGCTCATAGGGCGTCCCGAACTCCACCACTTGGCCAGCGTCCATGACCAGCACCTTGTCGGAGTCCATGATCGTGTGCAGGCGATGGGCTATCGTCAGCACTGTGCAGTCCCGGAACTTGTTTCGGATGGTGGCCTGAATAAGGCCATCCGTCTGGGGATCCACATTGGCCGTGGCCTCGTCCATTACCAGAATGCGATTCTCGCGCAGAATGGCCCGGGCCAAGCAGACCAACTGGCGCTGACCCACGCTGAAGTTGCTGCCGCCCTCGGAAATACTGCTCTGCAGGCCTGTGGGCAACTCGGAGATCTCCTCCTTGAGATGGACCTCTTCCAGCGCTTGCCAGAGCTTCTCATCCGGATACTGCTCAAAGGGATCCAGGTTGTAGCGCATGGTGCCGGAGAAGAGCACCGGTTCCTGGGGAATAATCGAGATCTTGCTGCGCAGATCGTGGAGTCCCATCTCATTGGTATCCCTCTGGTCGATGATTATGGATCCCTCGTTGTAGGACAGCCGGAAGAGGGCATTGATTAGTGAGGATTTGCCCGCTCCCGTGCGTCCCACAATGCCCACCTTCTCCCTGGGATTGATGGTGAAGTTCAGCCCTCGTAGCACGCAGTCCGTTGCGGGATCGGGCGCATATCTCAGGCTCAAATCCTTGGCCGTCAGCTGTCCCTCTTCTGGCCAACTCTTTGGAGGTTTCTTTTCCGGCGACGAGGTATAGTTTCCTTCCGACTCCAGGTTCTTGTACTCGAGCACTCGCTCCACCGAGGTCATCGAGTTCTCCAACTCGGCGGACTGACGCATGCCCCACTGCACCATGCCCGTCATGCCCAGCGCCTGCGTGATGGCCAGTCCAATCTGGCCGGGATTGTGCAGCGGCGGATTGAAGAAACTGTTCAGGATCACCGAGATCACGTACGCCACGCAGAAGAGGTCCAGGTAATAGCCAAAAGCCCGGCTGGTCGACACGAAAGTGTAGTAGCCGGAGCTGTGCAGGTCCTGGTAGTTGTCATACTGCCCGGTCAGCGTCCTTTGGCCGCCCATCGCCCGGATAGTCGGCAGCCCGGCGAGAGTGGCACTGAGATGGGAGTACATGGGCGACCGAGCCACTGCCTCCAGGCGCTTCACATCCCGTGAGGTCTTGAGGTAGAACTCACGCCAGCAGTGAAAGGCCAGGACCATGGCCAACGTGCTGAAGATGTACCAGGGATTGGTGATGCACAGCACACAAATGATGCCAGTCAGGGTGAGGAAGATCTGTATGCAGTCCAGCATCACGGCGGGCAGCACCTCATCGACCTGGCCCAGGTCCATGGCGAACCGGTTGAGTATCCTCCCCGAGGGATTCGTGTGGAAGAAGTACAGAGCCGTGCGGGACACACCCTGGAACATGGTGTTGTGCAGCTCCGTGGAGGAGTGCATGGTCAGGTTGAAGAACAGCAGGGTGCGCAACAAAGCGCAAATGACGAGCCCCACATTGATGGCAGCAAAGCAGTAAATGTCCACGGATGAGGACGAGGCCGAGTTGTTTTTAACCCAGTAGGAAAGGAAGAAATCCCCGCCAGAGGCCAGGACTTGAGTGCCCGCACAGAGGAACACCAGCAGAAGGAAGACCGCAAAGCTGCAGCCGGCGCCAAAATAGTTTTTGTACATGGCCACGCCTATCTTACCGCCACTGCGGGACTCCTGCACGGGTCCTGAGTTCGGCTTTAACTTCGAGTCCTTGTCCTTGTCCTTGTCCCCCAGGGTATCCAGCGATGCGGAGCTACTGTCGGCGCTGGCATTGCTCTGGGTGCTGCTCTGGCGGGAGTAAGTGGGCGACTTCTCATCCGCCTCATCGCCCCCGCCATTGGCAGTGCTTTCGGCCAGCAGCTGGGCAAAGTCCTGGCCGCTCTTCAGCATTTCCTCGTAGGTGCCACTGGCCAGGATCTTGCCCTTGTCCATGATCACAATGAGGTCGGCATGCTCCAGGAACTGCAACTGATGGGTTACCAGCACCACCAGCTTGTGGCCGAGGAAGCCGCGCATGCACTCGTCGAAGAGATGACGACCCACATGGGTGTCCACGGCGCTGAGCGGATCGTCGAGCAGATAGACATCCGCCTTGCGGTACACAGCTCGGGCCAAGCTGATCCTAGCCCGCTGACCCCCGGACAGCGAGGCTCCACGCTCGCCCACAATGGTATTATCCCCGTGGAGTAACTCCAAATCCCGCTCCAGGGCGCATCTCTTCAGGACAGTGCGATAGCGTTGCCTGTCCATGGGCAGGCCAAACAGGATGTTCTCGCGCACCGAGGCATTGAAGAGCCAGGGCTCCTGCGAGGCATAGGAGTACCTGCCATACACATGGACACCTCCAGCTTCCGCCGGCAGTTCTCCCAAGATGGCCTGGACCAAGCTGGACTTGCCAGAGCCCACGGGTCCGATCACAGCCACCAGTTGGCCCCGGCGCAGCGACATGTCAATGTTGTCCAGCACGGGCTCGTGCAGATCCTGGCTCCAGCGCGCTCTGAGGCCTTTGATCTCCACCAGGACATCGGGCACCGTGTTCTTAGAGTCCTTCTCCTTGCCAGCTAGCAAATGTTGCTCCTCCTCTGGCCTCTCGTCCGGTTCGTAGGAAAGATCCACTATGTTCGCCTCCTCGCGCATCATAAAGTTCTTGATCCTCCGCATGGAGACCAGCAGCTCGGCAAACTGTGACATTCCGCTCGGGAAGAACTTGCTCACCGTCCGCCTAAGAATGTTGTAGAAAGCGGTAACGCAGAAGGCCCTCTCCGCCGTCAGTTCTCCGCCCATCAGAACGAATCCCAGCAGGCTCACAAAGATCGCTAAGCGGCTGAGGGTGATCTCGAAGGAGAGCAGCACGCCGCGCAGCAGATTCACCTGCCGGATGGAGCTCATCTCGCTGCGGCGAAGCTGCTCGATCAGGCGACCAAAGGGACGCTCCCAGGTGTACATCTTTATCACCTGGATGCCCGAGATGATCTCGTTCATCATCCGCACCCGCTGATCCGTTCGCAGAGCCGTCTGAAGACGCAACTTGGACGTGACTCGACTCAGGTAGGTTTGCAGAGGCAAATACAGGATCAGGATGCCAATCCCGTAGAAGGAAGCCACTCCAATCTGTTGGTACAGAAAGTAGGCGGCAATCAGGAGCTCTAGGGGACCCAGCCACAGGAAATGAAAGTGAATCAAAGCGCGATCGAAGCGATTCAGATCGTTGGAGAGCAGATTCACCACCTGTCCGGTGGTGGTATCCCCCAGCGAAGTGCGGCTCAGGCGCAGGGCCTTGCGATAGATGGCACTGCTTATCGCCACCCGCATCTTCATGGCCAAGTGCTGGAAATTATCATAGATTATAGATTAAGAAAAGTCGGTTTAATTATCGCAGTTCCTCAATGCTTACCATCATGCCCATCATGTAGGGATGCGTGAGAAGGACGCTGGCCAGGATGCAGGCTATCAGGAGCACGGCATAGATCTGGGCGGGGTAACTGTTGCCATTGCCATTGGCACTGAACTCCGATATCAGTCCGGCCAGCAGAAGCGGAACCGTGGCCCTGCAAGGGAATATAAACAACGTAAATTAAATTGAATTAAATTGATTACAAATTGTCAGCTCCTTATCGGCTGATAATAAAAACCATGGCTCACCTAGTGCCCAGCTCCAGAGCGGCAATGATAAGTCCCGAGAGCAGGAGCTGCCAGCCAAAGACATGTCCGATGACCCGCAGGACATGTGGCTCCCTCTTAGAATCGGGTTTCCGCCTGCACCGCGCCACCTCCGCCTCCCAGGCGCGATAGAATTCATCGCCCAGCCTCTCCGCCCGGTGCTCGTCCAAAGCATTGTACAGATCCGTGGGCTGGAGCTTCTGCTTGCGGCCCTTGAACAGTATGGGCAGGGCAAAGCTGAAAGAGAATAAGGCTTATGTAAATCGATTTCGCAATGGTCAGCAATTCTACTTATGCTACGAACAATATTGTGTCCGATAACAGGTGTCTTCGGATGTCAGTTTCCAACACGGCAGGTGTCACTTAAGGTTCTTATAGCATGTGATAAGGCATAAGAGGAGACGTATGCGTACCAGAACATTAGCGAGGATAAAATACCTGCCGACTCGCGGGGATTGGGCGGCAACTTGTTGGCCTGCATGATTATGTTAATTGCCACGCACTTGTCAAGGTTTTCATAAATAATTAATTAACAAACAGCGACACTTAGCATATGCTTCAACTGCTGCGGCTTGAGCTACACTATTTCATCACAATTTCACCACAAGAACTAATCAATGATGCTCAGATGCGCGTAATTTAATTAGCAGATGTAATTGATCCAGTACAGCATCAGGATTTCACCACGCAGCAGTTAGCCCAATAATCGGAAAACTTTCCGTTCGTCAGATACGCGAAAACAACTAAACAAATCACTTGAACGCGTCCACAACGCCCCGCTTTTCCAATCATTCTGTTCGACGTCGCGAAACGAATTCCACTCCATGGCAAATCAAAGGCCCTGGATCAGCTGTTCGACCGGCTGACGCCAATACGGTTGTTTGTACAGCGCGCTGTTTTAGATACATACATATGTACATGTATTTCATTACATGGAGCGCATTAGGGTGGACTTTTAACTGATAAGATAACATAACGTGTAAGTACAGCGAGTGTGTTAATTCAATTTATAAACTTTTAGTGCGAACTTCTCATTATTAAAATTAACCTTTTTAAGTATCGAATTTGGCTACAATTGGAATGTTTAAAATACATATTTATATCTTTCATTCATGGGCTTTCCAACTGTGGGACCGTTAGAACCTTAATAATAAGATAACATTCATACATACATACATGTACATATCATGTTATTTCATTGATCAACTTAATTAAGTTTTCAATCGTTTACTGTGATTTATGTATTATTAAACGTTAATGAGTACGTCAAATAAAATAATTAGGAATTTAAACTGAGTGCAAAAGGCTGACCTCGGTATTTGGATATGTAGATATCTGTGTATTTACATATGTATCTATGAAAACTACATAGTTTAAGACAAGTACATACCATATATTTAACATTGCTAAATTTAGGGTGAACTTTTCTTTGATAAGATAACAAATCGAATAATTTCATTCAAAAATTATATTAATAATTGCAATCTATTTAATGATTTTTAGAGACTAATCTGCTAGATGAGATATCTTGAAATTTAAATATTCTTTGCACTTACGTTATCTGTTATTAAATTGATCTTCTTTATTATTCACTTAAAAGCTTTTAATAAAATACGTGCTATAACCGATTTAAAGTCCCATTAATAAAGTGATAATTACCTTTGGGTAAGGTGATAACTTTGGAAATTATAATTGGAATGTTATAGGTATAGCACTCCACTTTGGATCCAAATACATATGTACATCTACATTAAGGTAGACTCTTGACTGATAAGATAAAATATTGTTTAATTTCATTAACCTCTAATTAAACATTTAATCGTTTAGTGAAAAAATGTGATTTCGTTGCAATAATCTGATTAACATTTTTTTTTTGAGAATCTAAATACATTTTAATAACATGATAATTAACTGGAGGTGAACCTATGACTTCATTATTTTAAATTGGAAAGAAAAGCTATAAATGTTAAATGATGTGATAATTAATAATGCGTATATTTATTAGGTTTATATTTTTTTATATATCTTAACTCCTTACCTTTGTACACCCTTCTAAAGCCTCACCAGTCTGCTCGACCATTTCGTGGAACACCTTCGAATCTGCCCTTGTAACCAGCTCATATACTACTGTAAGGAATCTGTGATCCCTTACAAAAAGCGGAAGAGAACGCAGGATCGATAGAAGAGAAAGTAGTAGAAGAGATTGAGTGGGAGCGTAGAAAGGGAGAGAAAGCTTGCGGCAGAGCGGGTAGTCAGCGCATAGCGGGACACGGATGCGCTGAGCAAGGAGTTTTGGCGGGAGAGCGGGCCGAGGATCTGCTGAGCAAGGAGTTCTGGCGGGAGAGCGGGCTGCTGAATCGGCAGCAGCAGCGCTGCAGGGGGGTATAAAAGCGCGAGGCAGGACTTGAGGCGGGGCGTTAATAAATTGTTTGCAGCTAATCCTGGACGAGACTGAGCTGTCCCGACCCGATCGTTACAGGACAAACAAAAATTTGGACAAACAATAATTTGTGGACAAACAAAAATTTGTGGACAAACAAAAATTTGGACAAATAAAAATTTGTTCAAAATTTGGACAAACAAAAATCTCTTCAAAATTTGGACAAACAAAAATTTGGACAAATAAAAATTTGTCCAAACAAAAATTTGTTCAAACAAAATTTGGACAAATAAACATTTGGACAAATAAAAATTTCTTCGAAATTTGGACAAACTAAAGTTTGGACAAACTAAAATTTGGACAAACTAAAATTTGGACAAACAAAAATTTGTTTAAAATTTGGACAAATAAAAATTTGTTCAAAATTTGGACAAGCAAAAATTTGTTTAAAATATGGACAAACAAAAAATTGTCCAAATTTTGAAGAAATTTTTGTTTGTCCAAATTTCTGTTTGGACAAATTTTTGTTTGGACAAATTTTGAACAAATTTTTGTTTGTCCAAAGTTTTATCATAACAGCTGTTTATGTAGAGGCAATATCTTTGAATAGTGTTATCTGATCACATTCATTTCTTTCACACAAAAGGTCAACAAGCAATAGGATCAGTCCAAGTCACACACATACGATCCACAAGAAAATACCTTTTTTTTGATGATGCACAAGTTAAACATTGTTAACCATCTCGAAAAGTTAACACTATAGGCCAGTCTGCGATCCGTCCACGTGTCAAAGAGACCTCTATGCTACTGGAAGATTTGTTTAATGGTTCTAACTTAATAATGCCTTAAAGAGGCCTCATTATAGAGATATGTAGGTAACAATTTATGTTATATGTGAAGTTCATATTTTATTGTCTATTTGGGCACGTTTTCAGATCCCAGAGCTTCTCACAGACCAGGGGATCGCAGCAAGTAAGTTTACAAAAACGAAGTATTTCTTATGCATTATTGGATTTTATTTAGAGACTCATTTACAAGACTGACTAACTATATTTGCTAAGTTCTCTAAAAATTAAACAGCATGTCCGTGAAATCACTATAATTCCAATTACAACAAATTAGTTGATACATCCTATCACTTAGGTTTAACATTATATTTTCCTTACACTTCATGCCCAAGGTGAGTAAAATCCAATGGAATATATAATGGTTACTACAGATTCGGTGACGATCGGCACAGTTGAAGTTCCTTCATATTTACCGAGGGTTAGGAGGATTTAAAGGCCTGTAATTAAATTTGGATTAATTGGGTAAGATTAAATATATAAATATATTAAAATATATAATATAAACAACAATAACCTTTTCTGCAATTTGTAATAGTTCGTCGTAGGAGGCATGACCCGTCTGCTCGACCATTCCATGGAACACCTTAGAGTCTGCCTTTGTTAAGAGCTCATATGGCGTCCCAAACTCCACAACTCGTCCATCATCCAAGACCAGCACCTTGTCGGAGTCCATGATCGTGTGCAGGCGATGGGCTATCGTCAGCACAGTGCATTCCTTGAACTTCCTCCGGATGGTGGCCTGGATGAGGCCATCCGTCTGGGGATCCACATTGGCCGTGGCCTCATCCATTACCAGGATACGATTCTCACGCAGAATGGCTCGAGCCAAACAGACCAGCTGGCGCTGACCCACGCTGAAGTTGGTTCCACCCTCTGTGATCTTGGTCTGCAAGCCAGTGGACATTTTGGCCACCACTTCCTTGAGCTCTACCTCCTCCAGGCTGCCCCATAGCTTCTCATCACTGTACTCGTCGAATGGATCCAGATTGTATCGCATTGTGCCGGAAAAGAGAACGGGCTCCTGAGGAATAATTGAGATCTTGCTGCGCAGATCGTGGAGACCCATGTCGTTGGTATCCCGCTTATCAATGAGAATTGATCCATCGTTGTAGGACAGTCGGAAGAGGGCATTGATCAGCGAGGACTTTCCCGCTCCTGTGCGTCCAACGATTCCAACTTTTTCCATTGGTTTTATAACAAAGTTTAGTGACTTGAGCACATTATCCGCCTTCGGATTTGGAATGTAGCGCAAGCTTAGCTCATCGAACACTATTTTCCCTTGCTCGGGCCATGACTTGGGTGGCTTCTTATCCAGTGGCGCTTCCAGTGCTCCCTCAGGCTCGATGTCCTCGTACTCCACCACTCGCTCCACGACAGTCATTAGGTTGACCAGCTCGGCGGATTGCAGCATTAGCCACTGCACCAGGCCTGTCAAGCCCATGGCCTGTAAAACATTAAATTTAATTTTATTTTATGTACCGCCCATGACGGTCTAATGTTGACTTACCTGTGTTATGGCCAAACCCACTTCGCCACCGTTGGCCGGTGGATAGGCGAAAAAGCTGAGCGTGGTGATCGCTATGTAAATCACAGAAAAGGAGTCCAACCAATAGGCAAAGGCCCGGGATGTCGTAAGTAAAGTATAAAATGCGGAGCTGTGAGTGTCCTGGTAGCTGTCGAACTCCGCCTCCAGAATGCGCTGAGCTTGGAAGGCGCGAATAGTGGACAAGCCGTTCAGTGAGGAAGCCAGGTGCGAGTAAACCGGAGAGCGAGCTGTGAATAAAGAAGGTGACGTTATAAATAGGTTATAGCCTAGATGGACATGTAAGCAACATGACCCTTATGATCAATTTTATAACGCTATTATAAAGCTAAAGTCTTGTAAAGACAGTACATAAGCACTTACCAACAGCCTCAATCCGCTTCACATCTCGAGAAGTTTTTAGATAGAAAGTGCGCAGCTTATAGCAAATAATGCTAATCAGGAGTATTGGAATGGTAAGTAAGGGATTGACAACGGCTATGATGATGACTATGCCACAAAACAACAGGAAGAGTTGGATGACGTCCATAAACACCACGGGAAGTATCTCGTCCACCTGTCCCAAGTCCTTTGAGAAGCGATTCAGAATGCGCCCGGGTGGATTCGTGTTGAAGAAGTACATGGAAGCACGCGATATGGCATTGAATATGGAGTTGTGCAGTCCGATGGAGCATTTCTTAGCGAGGTTAAATATTAGGATGGAGGTCGCCACGGTAGTTACAACGGACAACACTGTGATCAGTGTAAACAGCCAAATGTCTATTTGTTCAGTAATTACAGGCCAACCCATATTCGTTGGGAGATCTGAGTTAACGGTGTTATTTTCTACTTGGACTCCACTGTCCCGGTTCTTATCGACCCTGAAAGGAAATGTGATTAAAGGAGTACATTTTCGGATTCCCTTTTCAAGAATAATTACCAATAAATCAAGAAGTAGTCTCCCACTGAGATGAATCCACGTGAAAGTACACAGATGATTATTATTACAACGAAAGCAAAGAGTCCACCGCCAGACTTTAGGTACCTCCTGTACAAGCCCAGGCCAATGTTACCAGACTCTTGGCGCTCCTCGCTGATCTTCTCCAGACATACATCCGCTACAGATTGCAAGGACTCCACGCTGCTCTTACTAAAGGTACTTAATCGCGAGCGATTCTCCTCCTGTTCACCCGGCTCCGTCATCTGCTCCTTTTCCTCTTTTGGCTGATGCTCGCCCAGAACGTTGGCAAAGTCCACGCCCGCCTTAAGGAGCGAATCGTAGTCACCCACAGCACACACCTGACCCTTGTCCATGATCACAATCTGATCCACGCGTTGCAGGAACTGCTTTTGATGAGTAATCAGAACTACGATGCGGTCTCTCAGGTAACCACGCATGCAGCGCTCGAAGAGATGCTTGGCCACATTGGTGTCCACCGCACTCAGGGGATCGTCCAGCAGGTAGATGGAGGCCTCTCGGTAAACAGCCCTTGCCAAGCTGATCCTCGCCTTTTGGCCACCGGACAGGGAAGCTCCTCGCTCTCCCACTAATGTTTTGTCCTTGAGAGGCAGTAACTCGAAATCCCGGCCAAGGGCACACTGGCTTACCACCTTGGCATAGCGGCGACGATCCATTGGCTGACCAAAGAGAATGTTCTCACGTATGGTGCCGGAGAAGAGCCACGGCTCCTGGGAGGCATAGGACATCGTTCCATTGATCTTAATCTCTCCAGACTCCGCACGCAGCTCGCCTAGAATGGCCTGAATGAGGCTAGATTTGCCGGAGCCAGTGGATCCTATAACGGCAAGCATTGTCCCGGGCTGGACCCTCAGATCTACTCCGTCGAGGGTATAGTGTGGGGAGTTTGTGTCCCATTTGGCCTTCAACCCGGTAATTGAGATACTGGACTCCGAGGGGTCTGTGTGATGATTAATGGTATGGGGTGATGGCGTTAATAGCCTATCCTCCTCCTCATCACAACCCTCCTTTGGCTCTCCATTAATCGTTTTCTGGAGATCTTCGCTCTTAGTAGCCTCCTTCACCTCCTCCGACTGCATGAACTTTTGCACTCGACCAATGGAAGCCAGGATCTCCGCCGTCTGAGTGATGGCTTGGGGAAAGAACACCAGCATAGTGACTTGCAGGACGTTGTAGTAAGCTGTGACCATGAAAGCCACCTCATGCGTGAGAACCTGGCCCAGCAGCACGTAACCGACTAAGCTGAAAAATATGGAGCCGCGAGAGAGGAAGATTGGAAACGACGCAACGATACCCTTTATATAGCTTGCGTGGCAAATGGCGTTGGCCTCCTTCTGGCGGGCATGGGCCACCAGTCGCTCGAAGGGAAGCTCCCAGGCGTACATCTTGATCACTTGGATTCCCGAGATGATCTCGTTTATTATTCGGAGTCGCTTGTCCGTCCGCACAGCGGTCCTTAGCCGCAACTCCGAGGTCTTCTTGCCCAGATACATCTGCAGGGGAATGAAGAGCAGCATGAAGGCCACGCCAAATATAGCTGAGATGCCAATCTGCAAGAAATAAATATGTCCTTACTGCCTGGCGAATTATATTATTATTAAGCATACCTCTAGATACATCAGGTAGGTGACTAGAGCAGTTTGCAGGGGCCCTATCCACAGGAAGTGAGCGAAGAGGATGTTACTGTCCATCCGGCTGACATCGTTGGAAATCAGGTTGACCACATGCCCGGAAGTGGCGTCGCCCAGAGCCGTCTTGCTAAGTCGCAGTGACTTCCGGTAGATCATGCTGCTCAGGCTCACGCGTGCTTTAAAGGCTGAAACCCAATAAAGGAATTTTAGAAATGTATTAACCTTTTGTAAACCAGAAAAAAAGGTTGGAATCTTCACTCACACAAATTCCACAAGCCGCACATGGTGGGAAGTCTGAGTATCGTGTTGAAGACAGTTGACAGGATCAATCCGCCCGCATAGAGGTAGCCATCTTCGATAGACTCGGAGCCGCGTGCGAAATAGGAGATGAGTTTCAGCAGGAGTACCGGCTGAATTGTCCGCAGTCCCACCTCCCCCACTAGGAGCACCAGTCCAAAGAAACCGAGGTACCAACCGAACACTCGCAGGAGAGCCCTTACCAAGCTGGGTTTCCGACCTGGACTTTTAAGCTCTCGCTCCCAGGAAGCATACAACTTGTTACCCAGTGGTTCTGGAAAAGGATAAGAAAGGATTAAAGAAATAATTAATTGAACAAAACTTATACTTGTAAAGCGGGTACTCGCTTAATCTGTTGTTGATGCAAGAACCTGTACCAGGACAAATATTTATTTGTATTTATATTTATTAATAATTTATTAATAATAATAATACTCACATCTAATGAACTATTTTTATTCATACCTGACTTGTGCTCTTGCATGGTTTTGTAGAGGTCTTTTATATTCAAGGTTTGCCTATGACCCTTTAAAAAAACGGGCATGGTGTACCTAAATTGATTTATTGTTCATTAAAAAGTATTTCACTAAATATTTAAGGCTCGTTTACTTACCAGAAAGTTAGTACCGAAAAAAAGTTCGCCCGCATCCTGGGATTTTCCGGCAAATCATCCGTCTCTAGTGACTTCATTTTAAATGCTAAAGAAATATTATGTTTAAAAATTATTAGGGCTGCTTCTGTAATTTCTTTCTGTGTAGCAACTATGCTTTTGTCAAAAAAACTGTTATCATAACAGCTGATTTTCTAGACGCTATAATTTCGAACAGTGTTATCTAATCACTTTAATTATTTCACAGAAAAGCTGAGCACGCAATCGGATCAGTCCAAGAGGCGTACTTACGATCCACAGGCAAGTACCTTCCTTCTTTGTTTAATGTACTAAAAAACCGGTTTGACCTTCTCGCAAAATTAATGCTAGAGGCCAGTCCGCAATCCGTCCGCGCGTCAAAGAGACCTTTATGCTACTGGGAGCAATGAGCTTCATACATGTGCTCTTAACGCTTTACTCGCCGAAAGCTAAGCAAGATAAGAGGTAATTAAGGGTTCTAGCATAAAAATCAAGAAGCCTCGTTATAAAAATACATACATCATAGGTATGTGTAGAGGCTTGAATAAGAATTATTATAGATAATCTGTTACTAAGCTAAATTGTGTCATATCTATGTCATATCTAAGCTGATGCTTGTCTGGCTCGGAACGGCTATCAGGGACCCTCAAGAGTACAAAGTCATTATATGCTGTTTCAGACTGCACGCTAGGGAGCGAGTCATCACGAAACATTTTTAAGTTGAGTTAAGTTTTTTTTTTGAGGCTCCTTTACAATATTTAAGCTAGCCGAAGCCCTTAAAATACTCAAAATCGGCTAAATATAAACCACATTTCCATTGCTTTGCAATCTGGCGATGAGCGAGAACTGCTATGAGGAAATATGTACTCGTTCCATTTGTAAGAGTTTAATAGAGCAGCGAGCAAACTATAGATCGTATACGATCGCGAGTATAAGACCAAGAACCAAAGAGATATAACAACTTGAACGACGCGAGAGGCACACAGTTTTTTGAAAAGGAAAGAAGTTCCTGAGCGACGTTCTCGAATATTTTGTTGTGATATCAAGAAAACCCAAAGATACTTGTTATTCAGCCAAAAGCTAATATTTAATTAATATCAAACCAGAGTCAAGTATTTAACATAATTTATGTACTTATGTACATTTTTTCCACTGTTCTTAGAAAAAGAGTCATCTTTTAAGCCTACTACTCAGATCGAAGATAAGTGTTTGATATCAGCAAGATTTGGAGTTGAATATGCGATCGTAACTCTTATCTCTCCTCGTTAGGAGGTGTCCCATCATAAAAATAATAAAAAAAAAATCTCACACATAATAATACAAATTGCATTATCCTAGCTGAAGATTCAGTGAATAATCGGTCTTAATTCCAGTTTCTTCATATTTGCCGTGGGTTAGGTGTGCTTAAGTCGGGAGCATTGAAGGCCTGTAAATAAATTTGAATAAGTGCTTGAGTGAATATAAATATTTACGAAAATAATATATACAATAACCTTTTGTGCTGTTTTTAACAGCTCGTCGTAGGTGGCTTGACCCATCTGCTTGGCCATGCCGTGGAAAACCTGAGACTCTGCCACCGTTAACAGCTCGTACGGCGTCCCAAACTCCACAACTCGTCCATCATCCAAGACCAGCACCTTGTCGGAGTCCATGATCGTGTGCAGGCGATGGGCTATCGTCAGCACAGTGCACTCCTTGAACTTCCTCCGGATGGTGGCCTGGATAAGGCCATCCGTTTGGGGATCCACATTGGCCGTGGCCTCATCCATTACCAGGATTCGATTCTCACGCAGAATGGCCCTGGCCAAACAGACCAACTGGCGCTGACCTACGCTGAAGTTGGTTCCACCCTCTGTGATCTTGGTCTGCAAGCCAGTGGGCATTTTGGCCACCACTTCCTTGAGCTCTACCTCTTCCAGGCTGCCCCATAGCTTCTCATCACTGTACTCGTCGAATGGATCCAGATTGTATCGCATTGTGCCGGAGAAGAGTACAGGTTCTTGGGGAATAATCGAGATCTTGCTGCGAAGATCGTGGAGACCCATATCGTTGGTATCCCGCGTATCTATAAGTATTGAGCCCTCGTTGTAGGACAGTCGGAAGAGGGCATTGATTAGCGAGGACTTCCCTGCTCCTGTGCGTCCTACGATTCCAACTTTTTCTTTTGGATTTATGACAAAACTGAGCAATTTTAGCACACACTTCGTCTTTGGATTTGGAATGTAGCGCAAGCTTAGCTCATCGAAAACTATTTTTCCTTGCTCTGGCCACGATTTGGGTGGCTTCTTATCCAGTGGCGACTCTAGTTCTGCCTCAGGCTCGATGTCCTCGTACTCTACCACTCGCTCCACGGCAGTCATTAGGTTTTCGAGCTCGGCGGATTGACGCATTGCAAACTGAACCAGGCCTGTCAAGCCCAAGGCCTGGGAATTAAATATATAAATATTAATCCATGACGGTCCAATGATGACTAACCTGTGTTATGACCAAGCCCACATCAGCGGCGTTGGTCGGCGGAAAGGCGAAGAAGCTGAGCGTGGTGATCGCTATGTAAATCACACATAGAAAGTCCAGCCAATAGGCATAGGCCCGGGATGTGCTGAGGAACATATAAAATGCGGAGCTGTGAGTGTCCTGGTAGCTATCGAACTCCGCCTCCAGGATGCGCTGAGCTTGGAAGGCGCGAATAGTGGACAAGCCGTTTAATGAGGAAGCCAGGTGCGAGTAAACCGGAGATCGAGCTGTAGAGTTAGATATTGATAAACCATGTTAAGGTTAACTTTTTCAATACCGATCAATGGCTAAGAACTTACCAATGGCATCGATCCGCTTTACATCCCGAGATGTTTTAAGATAGAAAGTGCGAAGCTTATAGAAGATAACGCCGATCACGACCGTTGGAGTGAGAAGCAACGGATTGACAACGGCTATGATGATGACTATGCCAGTGAGGCAGAGGAAGGTTTGGATGACGTCCATCATCACGACAGGAAGCATCTCGTCCACCTGCCCCATGTCCTTCGAGAAGCGATTCAGAATGCGCCCGGGAGGATTCGTGTTGAAGAAGTACATGGAAGCACGCGATATGGCATTGAAAATGGAATTATGCAGTCCGATGGAGCACTTCTTGGCCAGGTTGAATATTAGGATGGAGGCAGTCACGGTCGTTACAATAGACGTCACTGTGATCAGCGTAAACAGGCAAATGTCCTTTTGTTCAGTGCTCACAGACCATCCCGCAGGAAGATCTGATTTAAGTGTATCATTTCTGTCTTGGACTCCACCGTCTCGGTTCTTAGCGACCCTAAAAAGGATTTAGTACATAAAAAGGGAGTGATATTGAAAACATACTCCTCGATCCCATCTTTAAAGAATGGAAGAAAGCCTTAATTCAAAGTAAACTTACCAGTAAACCAGGAAGTAATCTCCCAACGCAATTAAGCTTCGGGAAACTAGAAAGAAGCTCATCATCGTTAGGAATGCCAAGAACCCGCCGCCAGACTTGAAGTACTTTCTATACAACCCGAAGCCAATGCGACCTGACTCTTGGCGCTCCACACTGATCTTCTCCATACACGAATCCATGATAGATAGCAGGGATTTTTCGCTATTGCATCGTTGCTCGTTATTGGTATTACTGAAGCTACCTAATCGCAAGCGGTCCTCCTCCTGCTCACCCAGCTCCGCCAACTGCTCATTTTCCTCCGATTCACCCAGAATGGTGGAAAAGTCCACGCCCGCCTTAAGGAGCGAATCGTAACTGCCCACAGCTCGCACCTGACCCTTGTCCATGATCACAATCTGATCCACGCGTTGCAGGAACTGCTTCTGATGAGTAATCAGAACTACGATGCGATCTCTGAGGAAGCCACGCATACATCGCTCGAAGAGATGCTTGGCCACATTGGTGTCCACCGCACTCAGGGGATCGTCCAGCAGGTAGATGGAGGCCTCGCGGTAAACAGCCCTTGCCAGGCTGATCCTCATCCTCTGACCCCCAGACAAGGAAGCTCCTCGCTCGCCTACGAGTGTTTTGTCCCTGAGACGTAGCAGCTCGAAATCTCGCTCCAGGGCGCAATGCCTCACCACATTGTCGTAGCGCCTGCGATCCATTGGCTGGTTAAAGAGGATGTTCTCACGTATGGTGCCGGAAAAGAGCCACGTCTCCTGGGAGGCGTAGGACATGGTTCCTTTGACCTTAATCTCTCCAGACTCCGCACGCAGTTCGCCTAGAATGGCCTGAATGAGGCTAGATTTGCCGGAGCCAGTGGATCCTATAACGGCAAGCATTGTCCCGGGCTGGACCCTGAGATCTATTCCATTAAGAGTATAGTCGGGGCAGTGGGTGTCCCATTTGGCCTTCAGTCCTGTAATTGAGATACTGGACTCCGAGGGGAATGTGTGATGATTATTGAAGTTGGGAGATGGAGTTAGTAACCTATTCTCCTCCTCATTCAAGCCCTCCCTTGACCTATCCGGGAGATCTATGCTATTAATAGCTTCAGTAACCTCCTTCACCTCCTCGGACTCCATAAACTTCTGCACTCGACCAATGGAAGCCAGAATCTCCGCCGTCTGCGTGATGGCTTGTGGGAAGAACACCATCATAGTGGTTTGCAGGACGTTGTAGTAAGCTGTGACCATAAAAGCCACTTCAGGCGTCAGAAGCTGGCTCAGCAGTACGTAACCGACCAGACTGAGAAAGATAGAGGCTCGCGAGAGAAAGGTTGTAAAGGACGAAAGGATACCCTTTATATAGTTTCCGTGACAAATGGCGTTGACCTCCTTCTGGCGCGCATGGGCCACCAACCGCTCAAAGGGCAGCTCCCAGGCGTACATCTTGATCACCTGGATGCCCGAGATGATCTCGTTCATCATCCTCATCCGCTTATCTGTCCTCAGAGCGGTTCTCAGCCGCAGCTCCGAGGTCTTCTTGCCCAGATACATCTGCAGGGGAATGAAGAGCAGCATGAAGGCCACGCCAAGCACAGCAGAGATTCCTATCTGAAAGTAATATGAGGCAGATTTAACCCTCCGACCTTTGGGGAATCATTGAATTATCCAATTACCTGAAGGTACATCAGGTAGGTGACCAGAACCGTTTGCAGGGGACCTATCCACAGGAAGTGGGCGTGGAAGATGTTACTGTCTAGGCGGCTGACATCGTTGGAAATCAGGTTGACTACATGACCGGATGTAGCGGTGCCCAGCGCCGTCCTGCTAAGTCGCAGCGACTTCCGGTAGATCATGCTGCTCAGGCTCACGCGTGCTTTAAAGCCTGCAAATCCCGAAAATAATGCAAAAATAGATAGATAGGATGTAGGAATCCTTAAACTTACACAAATTCCAGATGCCGCACATACAGGGATGCTTGCACATCACGTTGAGGGCCACTGACAGGATCAAGCCGAAGGCATAGAAATAGGCCTTATCAATGGACTCCGAACCGTGTGAGAAGTGGGAGATGAGCTTCAGCAGGAGTAGCGGCTGAAGGGTTCGCAGGCCACCCTCCGCTAGGCAGAGCACCAGCCCATAGAAAGCGAATTGCCATCCGAAGACCCGCAGGAGAGCCCTCATCAGGCTGGGTTTACCCCCAGAATTTTTATGTTCTCGATCGAATGAAGCATACAACTGGTTGCCAAGAGGACCTGGAAGAGCGCGGACTCAGTTGTAGATTTGAGAAAATCACGTAGGTACATAAACAATTCTATAATTTATGAGCTTCTACAAAATAAAGTTGGCCTTATCTCCCAGACGAAATTACTCACAAAGTGTTACCCCTTTGTTTTTATTTGTATTTTTATATTCCTACCTGATTTGTGCTCCTTCATGGTTCTGTAAAGGTCTTTTGTGTCCAAAGTGTGTCTAAGGCCCCTGATAAAAGTGGGCATGGTGTACCTAATATTTATATCTATTTTATTAAAAATCATTCCACTTCATTTTTAAGGCTCTTTTACTCACCAGAAAGTTAAGATCGAAACAAAGTTCGCCTGCACTCTAGGATTCTCCGGCAAGTCTTCCTTCTCTATCGAGTCCATTTTAAGAACTTGGAGTATGGAAAGTTAAATATTTGTTTATTTATTTAGATTGTTCTAGTTTTTTCCTGTGTAACCACTATGCATTTAACAAACAAATGTTATCACAACAGCTGTTTGTGTATCCGCAATTCTTTGTCTGTTATCTAATCACAATCGTTTTTGCACAAAAAAGCTCACTTACGATCCACACGCACGTACCTATTTGTGGATTATATTCACTACAAAAAAAATTGTTGGAAAATATGAATATTCCAGGCCAGTCCGCGATCCGTCCGCTCGTCAAAGACGGCTTTGTGCAACTGCGATCGGCGCGGTTCAGACACCGGCTAATAACGTCTTAATCAGCCAAAACGTAAATAAGATAAGAGTTGTTTAATGGCTCTTACATACACATATATCAAATTGCATCGTTATAAAGATAGGTCGCGGATCGACGCTAGTGAGATTACAAACAAAAAAGTCATTGAGAGCTGGCGCCTCACAGTAGTAAACAAATAGTTTAGGGTAAGCATACACATAGAAGGCTCAGACGGGAAAAAGTTCCGGAATAAAATCATACATCTGAGAACGCCATTGCACTTAATTAATGCTTTATTTTAAACTCGTGCCTTGAATATTTCCAGCCATAATCTTACTTTTGATTAAGCTTTCTATTGGAAAAGTTAAGATTCAATATTATGAAAGGAAGCTTTACATTTTATTAGCAATATCTATATATGTATATATCTACACAAAAAAAAAAGAAACAAGAGTTTAACCTTTCTACGCGTTGTCTTAAAAGTATACTTAAGCAGTATAACGAGTTTAGTATAGATTTTATACTTCAAAATATCAAATATATGTATACTACAAAGTATAGTTTTTATACTCAAAAATTTAAATTGTGTATTTTTGAGTATTATTTTTATACCAACCTACTTCGAAAATTCGATAACATATCGCGTTAGCTGGAATTTAGTGCTTTTCTGTTTGTTGCGTTAGTGATTATTATAAAATATTGGTGCATATATGTATAAAATGTATACTTTCTTAGTATCAAATTAATAAGCATCTTATTAAGAAATTTTGTATACTCAAGAGTATAGAATTCATGTAACAATCGTATAGGTTCTATAATGATTTTTTTTTTGGGTGTATATCTACGCATAGTGTAAAGCAAAGTCGCTAATGAGATGCCACACCTGTAAGATAAGTATATTCAGCGTTTATTAAACAGAGAAAAAAAAACATATTTTATTAATAATTTTATTAATCAAACAGGATGCAAAGCCATGGGGTTCTAGGGGGAAAACACATAATCAGAAGCAGCTATTTGCAGTTCAGCACATCAAGAAGATATTGATTTGTCATCATATTAGCGCAGTCTCAAGTTTCCGATTCTGCTAATCTATGGAATAAATTTAAAGTGAAAGCTTTGCCAAAGCCTTTAGGTTCCAAATCGATTTAAAAGGTGTCCAAAAGTATGCAACACAAAATGTTTGCTCCATTGTGCAACATTCTGTGGCATACTTTACCCATAAGCTAAAGAACTGAACAGTGAATAAGATAAGGTGTCCATATATTACGTAATCAGGTTTTGAAGATTTTCGACACCCTAAAAAAATATTTATTTTTATGCTTTAGCCACCCCGCAGAACCATTAAAAATAACCATTAAATACAAATATTTCGTTTATTTTCAAAGGCACTTCTTTGCACTTGGTGAGATTTAAATACAAATAGAAAAATAGGCAACGGATAACTATACAGTGTTTTGAATTACATAAACCAGTAAACACACGCACGATCAAACATATATACACTCACACGAACTAACATACATTCAAAGCAAATTAACATAAGTAATGCTAACTACAATAACCGGCTAATTAATCGGTGTTAGGCACCTCGGCTCAATTCCTAGATATTTGGGAGCACCCAATGCCCAGAGTATCACGAGGAACGGCGCTGACCCTGACCCTTGCTGTCTTCAAAGGCCTGGAATGGTAGGGGATTAGGTAAATATTTATATTATATTATATAAATAATAATAATAACCTTTTGTGCGACTTTAAACAGCCCGTCGTAGGTGGCCTGGCCCGTCTGCTTCACCATGCCGTGGAACACCTTCGAGTCCGCCTTCGTTAACAGCTCGTACGGCGTCCCAAACTCCACAGCTCGTCCCGCGTCCATGACCAGCACCTTGTCGGAGTCCATGATCGTGTGCAGGCGATGGGCTATCGTCAGCACAGTGCACTCCTTGAACTTGCTCCGGATGGTGGCCTGGATGAGACCATCCGTTTGGGGATCCACATTGGCTGTGGCCTCGTCCATTACCAGGATGCGATTCTCGCGCAGAATGGCTCGGGCCAAGCAGACCAACTGGCGCTGACCCACGCTGAAGTTTGTGCCGCCCTCTGTGATTTTGCTTTGCAGGCCATTGGGCAGATCAGCCACCACATCCTTCAGCTTCACCTCCTCCAGGCTGCGCCACAGCTTGTCATCACTATACTCATCAAATGGATCCAGATTGTATCGCATTGTGCCGGAGAAGAGCACCGGTTCCTGAGGAATAATCGAGATCTTGCTGCGCAGATCGTGGAGACCCATGTCGTTGGTATCCCTTTTGTCAATAAGTATGGATCCATCGTTGTAGGACAGTCGGAAGAGGGCATTGATCAGCGAGGACTTCCCAGCTCCTGTGCGTCCAACGATTCCCACCTTTTCCTTTGGCATTATAACAAAGTTCAGGGACTTGAGCACATAGTCCGCCTTGGGATTTGGAATGTAGCGCAAACTTAGCTCATCGAACACTATTTTTCCATGCTCTGGCCAGGATTTGGGTGGCTTCTTATCCAGTGGCGCATCAAGGGCTCCCTCAGGCTCAATGTCCTCATACTCAACCACTCGCTCCACGGCCGTCATGGTGTTCTCCAGCTCGGCGGATTGACGCATGCCCCACTGCACCATGCCCGTCATGCCCATGGCCTATTAAGGATAATATTAATTAGAGGATAGAATAAAATATGTGCCTCTGCGAGTGATGATGCTGTTGATGCTATTCTTTCCCCTTCTTAGCTTACTCTACTTCGATACTGTTGAAAAACTAAAGAAGGTGAAGTTGGAACAACGTATTTTGAACTGAGTACACAGTAAACGTTGTTTGGTTGGAACATCTTAAAAGAGCAAAAATAGTATATGTACATATGAACTTATCGATAACTTTTTTGTTCTTCCGCTTACTTTTTCACTTCCTTTGAACTACGAACATACAAGCATATAAGAAATAAAGTGTCTTTTGCTAAAACGAATTATTAAACTATTTTACTGGTGGAAATACATAAATAAATACATCGTGGGTTAAAGGAGACAAAATAAGATTGCTTGACTTTGTTGGAGAGCTGAGAACATTGCGGATTGGTGGAAAATACTCTGATTTATTAACAGATACCCGCTATAAATATTTACCCCAACGATAAAATATAATGACAACCAACCTGCGTTATGGCCAGACCCACATCGCCTCCATTAGCGGGCGGAAAGACAAAGAAGCTGAGCGTGATGATGGCTATATAAATCACACAGAAGCAGTCCAGCCAATAGCCAAAGGCCCTCGAGGTGCTGATAAACATGTAAAACGCGGAGCTGTGCAAGTCCTGATAATTATCGAACTCCGCCTCCAAAACCCTTTGAGCGCCAAAAGCCCGGATGGTGGAGAGGCCCGTAAGCGAGGCAGCCAAGTGCGAGTATACAGGGGATCGAGCTGCGACCAAAAAGCTTAAAAAGAGATCTAAGATACGAGAGGGTGTGGTTTCACTCACTTATCGCCTCCATGCGCTTCACATCCCGCGAGGTCTTCAGATAAAAGGTGCGCAGCTGATAGAAAATGATGCCCAGCACCAGGGTGGGAATGAGGAACAAAGGATTGACCAATGCTATGACGATCACAATGCCGGCCAGCGACAGGAAGATCTGAATGACGTCCATCATTACGGCCGGCAGTATCTCGTCCACCTGTCCCATGTCCTTGGAGAAGCGATTCAGGATGCGACCAGAGGGATTCGTGTTGAAGAAGTACATGGCCGCGCGCGTGATGCCACGGAACATGGAGTTGTGCAGCTGGATGGAAGCCTTCATGGCCAGGTTAAAGAACAAAAAAGAGCGGGCCACGGTCACCACGATGGTTAGGACCGTGATCAGCGTGAATATATACGTGTCCAGCATTTCAGCATCGACACGCCAGCCCAGGAGGTCTCCCAGCCAAAGCGAAAGGCGCGACTCCAGGCCCTCCTCGGAGCCGAGGGTGTTATTCTCTGCCCGGGCAGCCACGTTTCCCTTCTTGGTGACCCTAAAGGAGGAAGATTTAACAGGAAATGGAAAAGCCAGAAGCGGCGGAAGCTTACCAGTAGGACAGGAAGTAGTCGCCCAACGAGGCCAGGGCCTGCGACAGCACACAGAATCCCATCATCACGAAGAAGGCGAAGAAGCCGCCGCCCGCCTTAAAGTACTTGCTGTACAGACCGAGGCCAATGCGGCCCGCCTCCTGGCGCTCCTGATTGATCATCTGTCCCGCCTCCGCCTCGGCGTCCTCCAGGCACGAGTCGGCGATGGACAGAAGGGATTGCTCGCTGTTGCGCCGTTGGTCGCCTTTTCCATGGCTGTTGTTGCTGTAGCTGCCCGAGCGCGATCGTTCCTCTGACTGTTCCTCGCGCTCTGGGTCGGCCAGCATGCTGGCAAAGTCCAGCCCAGACTCCCTTAGAGACTCGTAGGTGCCCACGGCACTCACCTGACCCTTGTCCATGATCACAATCTGGTCGGCGTGCTGCAGGAACTGCAGCTGATGCGTGGCCAGGATGACGATGCGCTCGCGCAAATACCCTCGCATGCACTGCTCGAAGAGATGGCGAGCCACATGGGTGTCCACCGCACTCAGCGGGTCATCCAGCAGGTAGATGGAGGTCTCCCTGTAAACAGCTCTTGCCAAACTGATTCTTGCCTTCTGGCCGCCGGATAGGGAGGCGCCACGCTCTCCCACAATGGTCTTATCCTTAAATGGCAGCAGCTCAAAGTCGCGTTCCAGGGCGCACTTCTTCACCACCTTGGCGTAGCGACGACGATCCATGGGCTGGCCGAAGAGGATGTTCTGGCGTACGGTGCCGGAGAATAGCCACGGCTCCTGTGAGGCATAGGACATTGTGCCATTGACTTTGATCTCGCCAAACTCTGCGCGCAGCTCCCCGAGAATGGCCTGAATGAGGCTGGATTTCCCAGAGCCCGTGCGTCCCACAATGCCCAGCATAGTGCCCGGTTGGACTCTTAAGTTCACGCCATTCAGGGTGTAATCCGGCGAGTTGACATCCCACTTGGCTCTCAGTCCGGTGATGGAGATGCCTGCCTCCGACAGCACGGCATTCTCATTAATCGTAGACAGAGCCGGACCCAGCAGCTTATCCTCGGCCTCATCGGCGGCATCCTCCTCCATGTCCGCATGCACTGTGGCCTGATTACTGCCCACCGGATCCTCCGGCAGAGGCACACTCCTGTCCGACACATCCGTTTCATCCGACTGCATGTACTTCTGCACGCGCTTAATGGACACCAGGGTCTCTGCCAT
Organism: Drosophila tani; assembly: GCA_008042535.1. NCBI lineage: Eukaryota > Metazoa > Arthropoda > Insecta > Diptera > Drosophilidae > Drosophila > Drosophila tani. The sequence goes on along the minus strand of VNJO01005521.1, from coordinate 5,658 downwards.
CTGGGAGATCCCCTGGGGGAAGAACACAGTCATGGTGGTGCGCAGGATATTGTAGTAGGCAGTGATGAGGAAGGCCACCTCCGGGGTGAGGAACGTCCCAAGCAACACGTAGCCAACGAGACTCAGAAAAATGGAGACACGCGTGAGAAAGATGATGAAGGAGAGCAGGATGCCCCTGATGTAGGACACATGACGGATGGCATTGATCTCCTTCCGGCGCGCATAGGCCACCATCTGCTCGAAGGGCAGCTCCCAGGCATACATCTTGATCACCTGGATGCCCGAAATGATCTCGTTCATCATCCGCACGCGCTCGTCCGTCCGCAGAGCGGTTCTCAGTCGGAGAACCGACGTCTTCTTGCCCAGATACGCCTGCAGGGGGATGAAGAGGAGCATAAAAGCCACACCAAAGACAGCAGCGATGCCAATCTCTCGGTACATCAAGTAGGTGATAAAAAGCGTTTCCAGCGGTCCCACCCAAAGGTAGTGCACAAATATGGTGGCCAAGTCCAGTCGGCCCACATCGTTGGACATCAGATTGACCACATGGCCGGCGGTGGTGTCACCCAGAGCCGTCTTGCTCAGACGCAGAGCCTTGCGGTAGATCATGCTGCACATGCCCACGCGCATCTTGAGGCCTGGAAAGGAATAAATAAACCTTAATCCTTATACAGTATGTCAACAAAGTGTTTTTACAAAGGTGAAAAATTTAAAATATCATCTTTGAGTTTAAAAAAGAGGGCAATATCGGATATTTTTCAATGTTTTTACATTTTATTTTGATTATTTAAGTATCCTACTGCTAAATTATAAAAACAGAAAGGCACATTATTTTAAGCAACATTTTTAAAAAGAATAATAACAAATAACATCCTTATTTCAGCTTGTCAAGAAAGTGTTTTGACATTAACTAAAAGTTAGGTTTTAAACCACTTCAACCGCAAATTCCGTTAGAATTGAGGTTTGAAGTTTTGCTATCTAAAACTTCAACCTTAATTCTAACGGAATCTTTACTTTTGCTCTAACGCGTCCGTCTTAATTGTCTAAGGAAATTTTGTTACGACAAGTTCTAATTTATATATTATACATTATAATTTATATATTATATCTACTTTCCGCTCGAATGATGACTTACCCACATGCATGGTGCCCAGCATATAGGGATGCATGATGACCACGTTCAGGGCACTGCACAGGATCACCCCCGCAGCATAGTAGTAGGCAGCTTCAATGGATTCCGAGCCATGGGCGTAGTAGGAGATGAGTTTCAGCAGGAAGAGCGGTTGCAGCGTTCGCAGGCCCAGCTCCAGCAGGAAGAGCACCAACCCGAGGAGACCAAAGTACCAGCCAAAGACCCGCAGGAGAGCCCTTAGCAAATTGGGCTTTCCCTTGGTCTTCTCCAGTTCCCGTTCCCAGGCGGCGCATAGCTTGTTGCCGAGAGTCTCTGCAAAGATTGCACAATTGCACCAGAGAATGCGAATTAATCGCAGATACGGCGGAACTCAATTAATTTGGATTACGGTTATCAGTTTGCGAATAAAATAAAATACAAAACACACAGAGTCTTGGTTGGCAATTGAAGACGAACGAAAAACAAGAAGCAAATCAATTAAGGCGGTCAACGAACATACTATGTGCCTGGATCGATCAGTCAAATTAATTGTTCTCGTGATAACTACATAACAGTGCTTCTGGAAAGTATTCCCTCTTTTATTTATATCTTTAATGACTTGATACAATTTCAATGATATTTGCTGTGTAATATGATGACTTGCAAACTGATTACAAACCAATTTATCCTTAAACCAATTAGAAATATCACCATTAGGTGAGCGTAGTCACTATTTCACCATACCCGACTTGTGCTCCTTGAGGGCCCTATAAAGATCCTTGGTGTCCAGCGTGTCCTTTCGCCCCTTGATAAAAGTGGGAATGGTGTACCTACACATAAACTTAATTATTAAAAACGAGAAAGAAAGCTAACTTCGGTAAACCGAAGTTGGTATACCCTTGCAGTCTGCAATTGGATCATTGAAACTCGAACCATTTTAGTAATGTAGAAAGAACATCGAATTTTGTAAATTTTACATTTTACATGTAGAATGTTACATTTTCATATAAATCGACCGATCGCTTCTATGGCAGCTATATGATATAGTGGTCCGATCTTAATGAAATTAAAACCGTAATTCTAGAACCATAAAAAACTGCTATATCTCAAAATTTATAAAAATACGTTGAAAAACAGAGAATTTAAAAATTTTTTCGCCATCATTCCTGTCAGCTATAGGATATAGTAATCCGATTTCAGTCGTTCCGACATATATACTGCGTGCTAAAGAAATAAGACTATGCTCATAATTTCAGCTCGATAGCTCAAAATCTGAGAGACTAGTTCGCGTACAAACCGACAGACGGACAGACGGACAGACGGACATGGCTAGATCGACTCGGCTGGTGATGCTGATCAAGAATATATATACTTTATGGGGTCGGAGATGCCTCCTTCACTGCGTTGCAAATATCATGGCATAATTATAATACTCTCTGCAAGGGTATAAAAAGAAATATAAAAGACTCGGAAAAACTCACCAAAAACATGCTGAAGAAATGAAATTAGACCGTTCTCGGGGATTTTCCGGCAAATCTGCCGTCTTCACTGACTGCATTTTGAGCTACAGCCGTTAAGGAATCTAAATGGAAGTGCGAATATGCTGTAATACAAGTAGAGTCTAAATGAAAGTCCGAATACGCTGCAATAAAAGTGATGGCCAAAGGCGGATAACGGTAAAAGTAATTCTGCTGAGTGCTTATTGAAAACAAAAGCGCGATATGAGCACAAACACGGCTTGTCTTAATCAAACAAACATTTCTGTTTAATTTATCTACGATTGGAATTGTCGTTGGCTTGGCGACTGGGAGAAGTCTGTGTATATTTTTATTTATTTATTCGCGGCGAAACCATGGGGCAAGGCAAGGCAAAAAAATATCAAAGAGGGTGGGAGGGGATGGATGTGTCACTGCTCTGCTCATAAGTTTTGTAATTCATCATAATGAGGTTCAACTTAACGACAAGCCGCCCAGTGAGCGAGCAACATTCGAGAACAGTAAGTTCTTAAAACACAAAACACGAGGTTGCCCATTTCGCCATACAGTGAAAGTGCGTAGGAGTAAACAACGCACTTAATTAGCATAAAAAACTCAGTCGAAACCAGTTTTCTCTCTCAATTGAAAAAGTCAAAAATATATTTTCCAAAGCATTAATTTTACAGTTGGGCTGATTTTTAGCCATATTCTTGAATGAAAAGCTTTGTAAAATAACACAATAATATATTTTACATACTTTAATTGTATCTGAGCATCTTCTGCTCACCTTAATCTTAAATTGTTTGTATTATATTTTCGAATTAAAGTTTGATAAATATGTTTAGAATTTTTTTTCACTAATCGGTGTCCACTGTATTTGTCTCTTCCTTCTTCGCTGTCTTTTTCATTCACTCGCACGCTGAGAATAACCAATTCGGGAGGCGGCCGGGGCCGTGGTGCCAGCCATTTACCGTTTCCCCGTTCTGGGCGTGCATTGGTGTGGGTACACACCCACGACCCGTACCACGTTGCTGCTGCACGAAAAGGGAAACGAAACTTCTCCAAAAAGGTATGCAAACCCATTACACATTTAACAGGCAAACAAACAATAATTGCACACAGATAAAGGCCGCATCATCGATGGTTTTTCGTTTGTCTGTAAATTATCTAATCACATGGATTTTTTCCGGCACACACAACTAAATTGCCAAGCAATCGTCGGTTCAGCACAATTAAAATAATTGCTCCCAACTTGCAAAATCACATGTATTGTACGTACATTTTGTTTCAATATTGTTTACATTCAACAATGACCAAACTGGCGAATGGTTCTCCGCGAACGTGAGAAGTACTGCGATAGAAGGCCGGCCGCCGCCGCAGCTGGCAACGAAAAAATAATGTTATAAATAATAAAACAAACTTCGGTCCGAGCGCCAGAAAGGGCAGCCGAATACTGGCGCTGGCTGACTCTGGCGTCGACGGCTATCGGCTCCCGATGCGAAATTCGCCCTAGGCGCACACAAACACAAACTACAGTCAAGCTTCGCGATGTGAAAACGGTGGCGCTAAAGTTCAGCTAAGAAACTTATTTTTTTCTCAAACGGAATAATACTATAATATATTATTCCGTTATTTTTTCTCAATCGGAATAATACTATATTATTCCGTTATTTTTTCTCAAACGAATAATACTATAATATATTATAGTATTATATATTATATTATAGTATTATAGTATATTCCGTTTGAGAAAAATAAAATTATTACAATTTTTAAAGTAGATCCCTTGTATAATTAATGTTTTTAAATATTGGGTTTTGATCATAGGAAAAAATAAATTATTTTTAATCCCGACTACGTTTTAATTAAAATTTGATTTTTTAGTTTAACAATAATTTCGCAGCAAAAAAGTTTTTCTGGTCCTTACACTTTTATGAACTACACAGACAGTCCTTTTATTTTAAACATATTCCAGATAATGATGTCATACCGTACCAACCGGAGTGCATGTGTGCGTGCGGTACATTGCACATTTTATTTTCCTGCTGAAGACGGAATCAACAAGTACAATTAAATATTTCACAAATTACACATTTGACTGCAGACAGATTTATTTATGTACATACATATGTATTTATGTACATAAATATGTATATCTGTATTTGTAAATATAGACAAAAGGAATGCCGCTTTCAAAAACTCCCCTTTAGTAATATTATTATCTCAACAGGTAAAGTGACGAGTAATTTATAATTATAAGTACTCATCATTAAATAATCCTTTTCTTTCTCTATTCAATGTCACCTAAACATAAATAATATATATATTAGATAACATCAGAGTAATCCTGATAAAATACAGTCTGATTAGATTAAAAATACTGGCCATTTCGGAAGTCCTGATTATTTTGTTCATAAGTTTCCTGTTCCATGTGATAAACTCATTAATATGATCAAATTTGATTAACTCCCAATTTAATGATAAAATCCCTTTGATAACAATGCTCATTAATTTCGGAATATTTACTCTAAATAACCAAGATTTATTAACTTGCTATCATTCCCCTTTTCTCATTGCCTTATAACTCCCTTGACAAAATATAATAGCGTTATAAATTATAAATAAGTGTCACTCTCTGACTAAACGCCGACTTATGATGGCATTTTCGATATACTTAATTATAAGTTATTCCAGCATTTAAATTTAAGCACTGGAGCGCATGTATTATAATTTTTAAGGGCCACTAAAACCCCTCCTTATTAATTTTCCAAGCATTTGGAAACAGTTTGCAGCTCTTTCACTTGACACAATATATTCCAGCATTTATTGAACACATCTCATTTTACCGGCACTTTCCTCCTCCTAAGAAATAAATTACACCGCATCTGTATTTAGATTCTATAAAATAGTTCCGATTTCCAGTTTTATTTCTGTTGGGTTTATTGGTTGTACATTGGTAGAAATGTAGCCCCACAAGATTTCAAAACAAACTACCAACTACGAACGAACGCGGAAAGCAGGTGCGAATCGAGGACGACGACTTAGGCCACCAAGGCGGAGGCGGTGCTCGAC
>VNJO01005520.1:0-21410 GCA_008042535.1 Drosophila tani | reverse complement strand
AGTAATTATTAATATAATGAAATTTGATTTAAAATTGCAAAGAACTATTTATCTTTTGTTCTCACAAAAAGCTTAGAAAGAAATAGTATAAATAATTAGAATTATTAATTTATTTACTATAATAACCAATTATAAGTATTTACCTTTAAGAAAAGAAATATAATATCTATCATTTCATATATTCATATATTTTACAAAAAAGCTCCAATTATCTATATTACCTTATCTAAATCACGCAAGACCTAAATAAAAGCTTACAAGCAAATTTCAGGCCGGTTTCTAGAGCTTTTCCAACAAGCCCGGCCTAATAGTTTATTTCTCTAAAAAACGCTTAGCCCAGAAATATGCTTTGGCTGCTAAAAACATGAGAAACTTTCTCTCGAAACTAACCAGTTTTCAATTGATACTTCTATAGTATATTCGCGCTTCTCTAATATATGTCTAATTAGTGTGCTAAACGGAACCCCCCATCTATAAACGAATGTGTATATTAGCAATAAACTAAACTAAACACAAAAAAAGGTGATGAAAAAACCAGAAAACGAGTCTAGGCCACCGGTTGCCGCTATAAAAGAGGCCGGCATTCGCTCAGAGGGCATCATTCACAAGCTCCGACAACATGAAGTTCCTGGCACTGTGCGTTCTCCTGATCTTCGCCCTGGTGGCCGTCCAGGCTGCTCCCGGAAATAACCGAAACCAACACGGTGGACCAGGATTCGGTGGTCCAGGTGGTGGCCAGGGAGGATTCGGTGGTGGCAGCTCCAATGCCAACGCCAACGCCAGCGCCAGTGCTGATGCCAAGAGCCAAGGAGGCGGACCAGCCGCTGCCTCGGCAACTGCCACTGCCACTGCCAATGCCAACTCTGGAGGCGGAGGCGGAGGACGTCCCCACAACGGTTGATTGATCCTCAAGAGAAAACCCCCCAACTGGACACTTTGGAACAACTAAAAGGCGACACAAGATATGAGGGCACGTCGCCGGACGGGCCTCTAACTCTTGTGGAGCGTGGACGAGAAAATATTCAAAATAAACTATTTGTTTGTTTCGAAAACCCAACAGGGCTTGTTGTTCTTTTTTATTGGTCGTCGATCTGTTTTTTTGGGGTGATTTTTCTATAATTTAAATTTAAATGTGACGTAAATATATTTAGCTTAGTCCGCCTAAAAATTGGCTTCGGGAATCATTAAAGTCAACCCAGACTTAATCCCAAATTTCTGAGGCACATGAAAACCCGTTTGGTTCGTCTGTGATTTAGTTAAGTTATTAGCATATTTTATATTCTTCTTAATGAACATAATAATTAGTTTTCTGATGTTTTTATTAATTTAAAGAGATTTTTGAATGTATAAAAAATAATTCTAGGAGAACTTTTAGCTTTAGGAAGTCAATTGTAATCTTGTAAAATATTTGTATAGTTGCATAAGGACTTAAATAGGATAATCTTACCTTTAATTATAAGAGCTTTCTGACATGAATATATCGGAAGTCTGATTTAATATTTAATTTTTTGTTTAGAACAAAAAAAAAAATTGTTTAAATGATTCTCTCCACCTAATATGTAAGCATATCCAAACTTTAAAACTACACTAGAAAATGTTAAATGGAACCTTCTTAATTTCAACGCATTTATTAAATACTATCAATATTAAAATATCAATTTTATGAAAGTTCTTTATCTATCATCTCGAGATATTATTGAGTTTCTCTCCTATAGTTTTGAATAATGCAAACAAATAATGTGACGTCAATGGATTTACCTTAAAGCCCCTAAAAATGGGCTATGTTTTGGGATTAACCATATGTGATCCCCATCTGGTGGTTGACCATTTGGTCCACGGTAGCTAATTTGCGGCCAGAAACCCGTTTTTTTCTCTGTCAAATTTATGACTTTGATTTGCTTAAATTATTTACATATTATTTGCATAATTGTCGTCTCGCTAAACAAAACAAAAGCATCTGCTTAAACATAACAATGTGATTTTTTCATCACTTCGGTTCTTTTTTGCTCTAGAAAGTGGATCAAACATAACAGTTTTGAAGTTGTGTAAATTTAATGTCTTATGGAAATATATTTATTGTGTTAGTCAGTGGTTGGTTACAGATAAAATTAAAAAAAAATTAATTGAAAATGCTAAAGTAAAGTTAAAAGTTAAAGGAAAAGGATTTAACTGAAAAGGGGGATATTAATTTACTTACATTAAGAAATATGTAATAATATTAATGACTTTAATGGTCTCGAAACCTAAGAAAAAATGTATGCTTGTGTAAATAATAAAACTTATGCCCCTAATATTTTCTAAATTAATTTAGAAGCCAAATTTTTGTATGAGATATCACTTAAATATTAGTAAACAGTATTACTATTATTAATATTACTTTTTAAACTGAACTGAGGTAATTGCAATAATTTTTCACACTTACATTTAAATTCCATAAATCAGAAAGGCAGAAATATTATTTGACTTAATTTGTAGTATTTCTGTTTTTATTTATTAACAGATATTTATGTCTATCTTTAATAACAGATAAATACTAATATCAATGAAATTTTAAACCTTAAGAGCATCCACAAAATTGGCTGCATTTAAAATCTCTCTCAGAAAATAGAACTAATGGATCACGAACAAATATCGTGACAGATATCCATCAGACTGGTTTCTACTTTCGCAGAAATCAGATGCATTAATAGTGTCTGTTATTGCATCTAGTCGGTATACATTTTTGAATATTATTATATTAAAGTTCTCGGAAAGAAACATATAGTAACAGGCAAATAAATATTTAAATATTGGAATATTAATGTTTAATAAAAATATATCAAAAATCCTGCTTGTCCAAAGCAGCTAAGGAAAGGTAAAAACCAACGACAAGGTGTCGTTTAATATTTACTATTATTTTTAAAAATATATTATCTTTAAATTATGGCAGTGACCAGTAGAAGCTTAGGCAAGGCAGGATCTAGGCAGGACTTTATCAAGGGAACAAAAATGGAAAATATATGTGTTGATTAAGCCATAATCCAATGGCACTCATTTATCTTTAAATAGAACCCCAGACTATACCTTATATTTTTAAGAATAAAACACACTAATAAGCTTTAGTTTTTTGAGTATTTTGTATTTTTATAAATATTAAAAAACTAATTCAGTTAAGAAATTCGGATCGTTCTCTGAGCTTATTTGCCAAAGGCATTGGAATTGGAGGAAGCGCTGGCGCTGGCATTGGCATTGGCATTGCCACCTCCGCGGCCTCCGGCAGAGGCAACAGCATTGGCATTGGCATTGGCATTGGCGTTACCACCTCCAAAGCCCTCGGAAACGGCGTTGGCATTGGCGTTGGCGTTGGCGTTGGAGTTGCCACCACCGAATCCTCCCTGGCCACCGTAATTTCCTCCAGGGCCACCGAATCCTGGACCTCCACCGAATCCTCCCTGGTTTCCTCCTGGGCCACCAAAGCCTCCTGGGCCACCGAATCCACCTGGGCCTCCTTGTCCACCGAATCCTCCTTGGTTTCCACGATGTCCATGCTTATTACCGCCAAATCCGCCCTGTCCACCTGGGCCACCAAATCCTCCAGGGCCACCAAAGCCTCCAGGGCCACCAAATCCTCCTGGACCACCTCCGAATCCGCCTTGACCCTCAGCCTGGGCGTTGGCGCCAGCGTTGGCATTGGCTCCACCGAACTGTGGGGCAGCGGCGGCCACGGCCAGGACAACGGCGAGAACAACAAAGACCTTCATGTTGATGCTGATCTGCTACTCGGGACAGGTGACTGAGATAACTTGGTAGCCATCGCCGCAGGGCCCGGCTTTTATATTGGCCAGACAACCGGCAGACGCTGGCAGATGCCGAAAAAAAAACTGAAAACTAGACACCCGGTAAGAAATTAGCATGCAAACAATATTCGCTGCCGAAAAATATATAAGCTCCGATATCGGGGGAATCTAGGCGCCAGAAAGAGAGGCATAAACCGGCGATTGAATGCAATCGTCAGAGGAAAGTTTGCAAATGTCTTTAGCCATCAACACGAGCCGTCTTCGTGGTGGTTTCCTCGGGAACCGGTTATCCCCTATCAATATTTAAGCGATTATTAATATTTGTGTTTATATTTCATTAAATCTTTGCTTTTTTCGGCACAGTCACAGTGCGACTTTCGGCTCAGAGACGACGGCTGTGATGGCTGTTAATTATCACAGCATTTGCCGGGGTACTTTACCTACCTGAGCGTATATACCTTCGATGATTCTACAAATATAAGTGCTGATTAACATAGTTAAACAGCTGTTCCGGGTTTTAAAATCTCTACATCTGCATCAAGTACATCAAGGTAAATATATTAAAGGTTTAGTGATTAAAAAGGGGTAAGGTTGTATAAGAATCCTAAGTCCATTAACTCTCTTGCCTTTTTAATAAATAAAATATAAAGAAAATAAATTAAGAGCCAATACGTCTGATAACTAAGGCTTAAAATGTAATCTTATCTTAAGGTACACATAAATAAAAATCTTTATAAAACAAATACATTAAACATTTTTTCTCCATTTATATATTACAAAAACTCGAATACCATGCATTAAACTTAACACTTTTCGAAGCGCTTCCTTGTTCTACTATCAATCCCAATTTATTCCATTTTATATGCCAAATTCATATTTATTTTCATGTAAACCCCTTTACATATTAACATAATTTTCTGGCCTTTATCTATAAGGATTTTTTTTTTAGTTGAACCCAGACTTCATTTGAAATGCAAATTAATTGGGAAATAAAAATGATAATTTCAAATTGGTGGACGTGCGTGGAGGAGTCGGGTCAAATCGATGAAATTCACCACACGTGTTATCACATCGGATAGATTGACATTAGCTGAATGCTGTGAATTTTTGGATGTTTTAATAATAAATATTGTGGGAGAATATACATTTATACAAATTAATGAGTAAAATATCTTTAACTTACTTATTTATTTATTTAAATACCCAATGAATTTCTTACAATGAAGCTCTCATTGTTGTGGTCTTAAGTCTGGATCTTAAAGTTTATATTCATATACTTTAATATTATAATAATAAAAATAAGCAATTAATAATAATGGCAGGCCTTTATTATTACTAATTTTTAACTATTTTTCTACTTGTATATATATGTACATAAGAAGAAAACCTGATAATACTTTAACCATACGTCTGGCAAGCGCTCCTAAATGTGTTTTGCTGATCTTTAATGTACATATGATCTTACATCCATCTAAACTCATAATTATAATTTAAAATTATAAATGAGAATTATTTTTGGTATTTATAATTAAATATTCTTTTCACATTTGGTTAAATTTATTTATTCACAGTCATTTCTTAATCTCGTAATGCTTAATGCTTATTTTGGCTTTGCTTAACCGCTTCTTGCGCCACGGCCACTGCCGCCGCCACCAGAGGCAGCAGAGGCAGCAGAGGCTGATGAGGATGCGGATGCGGAGCCGCCACTGGAAGCCGACGCCGAGGCAGATGCCGATGCTGAAGAGGAGCTTCCTTCAACGATTGCGTGGGATTGACCAATAGCACGGCCTTGATTACCGTCGACTGGCGCATTTCCGACTGGCGCATTTCCGACTGCCACAGGTCCGAATTGTGGCAGGGCCGATGCGACAGCCACCAGAAGAGCGAGCGCGATGAGTAGCAGCATGTTTAGAAATTGAAAATTATTTAAAATTTTAATTCTCATTAAATTTTTTCTTGGTGGGACCCGGTGTCTAGGCATTGAGTGTTCCCGATTTAGAAAAGAAAAAATCTAAAATAATGTTGACTTGTTGTCGCCTCGAGAGTGGTTTAAACACTTGGTCACTGCAGCGCCAGCCACCAGCTTTTATTCAGTTCCGCCTTGGGAAAAGAGGCTCGGCAATCCGCCATTTCGGTGATGCATCCTTTTCTTGAGGGGGCCACTTCTACCCGGGGTTGCACTTTGTAAATAAAAACACGAAACTTTTTGGGGTGTTGCGCGGTATGCGTCAGAAATGGTTTATTTTTACAATGAGAAATTGGTACGTACATATGTAAATAACTTAAATTAGGTGGCTCCAATGCAGTGCTGCCCCACTTGCGAGTCAGCAAATTTCACTGCTCAGGTCCTGCCCGCACACGGACAGCATACGCACAATGTTTACAATCCACCAGTGCTGACAAATTGTATATTGTAGCGAAATCTAGCCTGTTTTAGAACAAAATAGCTGTTTTTGGAGACATAGAAAATTGTTATGCAATCTAAAACAAATTTAATATTTTTTTTTCTCGCATTTTGACGTTGATAAATCATATGTAAGCATCCAAAAAGCGTAACACCTTGCTTAAACATATTTGTAATAGGTTGAACAATTATCTATCATATGCTTTTTAAATTACTCGATTATCTTTTGAACCAAAAGTTATTAATTTCGCAACGAAGAAACTCAAATAGCCCCACCTTGATGGTATTGATAATTAAAAGCGAACATAGGGGTGGTGCTATTTAGGTGGAGCGCAGTGTATCTTTGATGATTCTACAAATATAAGTGCTAAGGGTATGGCAGTGCAATTAAAATAGTTAGGCTGCTGTTCCGGGTTTTCAAATCTCCTAGAAATTTATAAGAAGTAATTGAATGTTATCCTATTTAGTTTAGTTTAGTTTTAATAATTAAAGATTATGTTGTTAGTTTGCTCAATTTGCAATGAAGGAATAGTTCACATAAATAAAAACAGAAATACCTTTACAAAACAAATATTAATATAAAATTTTTTTAATAAAAATTACATCCCCCCTATAATACAAATCAGCTTGACTCCCATTTGAATATTGAAAATGATTTCATTTCAAACTCGCACACCTTGCCTAAAAATTAACACATTTTACAGCGCTTCCTTGTTCTACTATCAATCCCAATTTATTTCATTTCATTTGCCAAATTCATATTTATTTTTCTGTAAACCGCACAAACAAGCCCCCTATAGAAATTAACATAATTTACTGGCATATAGATAAAGGTTTGTTTTTTACATTTTTGAAACCAAACTTAATTTGGAATGCAAATTAATTGGGAAATAAAAATTATAATTTCAAATTGATGGACGTGCGTGGAGGCGCCGGGTCAAATCGATGAAATTCACCACACGTGTTATCACATCGGATAAGTTGACATTAGCTGCTTGCTGAGAATTTATAGTTTTTTTTCTAATATATATTATTAATATATTGTATATAATATATTATTATATAATAATATTCCTGTAAATATATGTAATATAATATATATTGTATAAGCTAGAATATATTTAAAAATGAATGATGCAAATACCTCTCTATTTTACTTATATTTACGTTTAGTTAATCGTAAATTATATCTAAATATCTTAGTTCTCACATTCACATTTTTTTGTATTAGGAAAAAATCCGATAAATTGTTAAGGCAGTAAATTTAAAGCAGACATTTATCATAACTATTTTATTACTATTTTTCTGTTGATTTATATGAGAAGAAAACCTAATAACAAGTCAACCATATCTGGCATGCATGCCTAAATAGTAAGCACAATTCAAATAAATGTTTTTTTGCTAATCTTTAATGTATATAATATATAAGTACTTATGATCACATAGCTCATATAGTATACTTTGAAATTATAAATCATAGTTATTTTTGTATCTATAATTAAATACTCAATTATATAATTTTATCTTCCCATCTTTGCCTTCCCTCTTTATAAAAATCCTTTACACAAAATTGTTTTATTTATTTTAATTTATTTATGTTTTATTCACAGTCATTTCTTAATCTCTTAATGTTTTTTGTTTTTGGCTTGGCCTAGCCGCGGAATCCACCGCCACCGCCAGAGGCAGCAGAGGCTGACGAGGATGCAGATGCAGAGCTACCGCCACCGCCACGTCCACCGCCACCGGCAGCCGACGCCGAGGACGAAGCCGATGCCGAAGAGGAGCCGCCACCGCCGCCACCTCCGAAGCCACCACCAGGACGTCCTCCGAAGCCGCCGCCTCCAAATCCTGGGCCACCGAATCCTGGGCCTCCGAAGCCTGGACGTCCAAAGCCGCCACCTGGGCCGCCGAAGCCGCCACCAGGTCCTCGGTTGAAGCCACCACCGCCGTAGGGGTTGCCGAATCCACCGCCACCAAATCCAGGACGCCCGCCACCGAATCCGCCTCCTTGGGCATTGGCGTTGGCATTAGCATTGGCATTGGCGTTGCCGCCGCCGAAGCCGCCGAATTGTGGCAGGGCCGATGCGACGGCCACCAGAACGGAGAGCGCGATGAATAGCTTCATGTTGGGTTGTTGTCGCCTCGAGAGTGGTCCAAACACTTGGTCACTGCAGCCCCGGCCGCCGGCTTTTATTCGGTTCCGCCTCGGGAGAAGACGGTCGGCTATCGGCCATTTCGGTGATCCACCCTGAAGCGCACTATCTACCTATCCAGCAACAAAAAAATACAGAACTGCGAATCACATATATTTATGGCCCGGCTCATTAGCAGGTTCGAAACGTACGAGATCGGACTCGGACGCGGGCCCTACGCCGCGCCACCTAGACCCGGCTGTGCTGCAACCGGTTGATCTCTCCTATGATCAACTCGAGCACCTCGGACGCGCCCCCCTGGTGCCCCGTTTCGGGTAAACAACAAACTATATAGACAGACGTAGATGAGGCGCCAGTGATGTCATAGATCAACTAGTTTTGGAGAGCTGGGAGGGGGCTAATCATTCCCAAAGATATATTTCGAGTTTAGAAGAAAAAAACAAAATATTTTGTTGATAGTTGAACTGTTAAGCGTGAGACAAGTTTAATGTTTTCTGGTGTTTTATTTAGCATAAATATTGTAAATAAATTTGTTTGTTTAATTGATCATTTACGTTGTTTTCTGATTCGATAAATAGACTAGAGCTCCTTAAAAATATTAGACACTTGATCTTAAGTCAAAAGAAGCCATTTTATTATAATCCTTGACAGACATAAATCAAGAAGTTTAAATTAAAAAATAGTCCCATAAAGATATTACATTTAATTTGTGAAAAATTTTATTCCAAGTTCAAAATTCGTACAAAATATATCACTCTTTATCCGTAATTTTTAAGGCTGAATTAAGCTTCAATAAATTATTTAATCAACTCAATTTATTTCTCAAGGAACTAGATCTAGTTTCATTTGTGAAAAATTTTATTCCAAGTTCTAAATTCCTACAAAATATATCCCCTCTTTATCCGTAATTTTTAAGGCTAAATTAAGTCTTAATAAATTATTTAAAGAACTCAATTTATGTATCCAGGAACTAGTTCCCCTTGAACATCTCTAATCATTAAATCATCTAATCATTAAATTTCTCCATTATGTCTGAAGCAAATGACTGATTTAACTGTCCGCAAAAATAATTTATGCTAAAATCAGTTTCGACTAGACCTCAGCTTTATAATTTATTTCTCCTTTTTCGCCACTCTCAACTTTTTTATATGTTTTTTTGTTTGTTTGTTTATGATTTAAATAAAAGACGAGTATAATTGATAATATTATAAAACGTGTATTTCGACCAAATGTTAATTATTCTAATTAATACCAGAAGCATGAAAAAGTAAAAACAAAATCCCAAAGCGAAATTTGTAATTCAAATAGGTTTGATTTCTTAAATACTGAAAGGCAATGAGGTAAGGATCTGTGGGCTGAACAGGTGGCTCCATATAAGGGGAGTCCCAGTGAAATGTGTGCCAAACAATCTCTTAAAATTTAAAATATATTAAAATATAAGTTAGATGAGAGCATTGGAAACTCTAATATATCCCAAAAGCCCGCATCTAACTGATATTCATGACAATTGTGTGTGCAACTATTTTTATTATTTCTCCAGACTTATATGCATAATTTAACGGCAGTTTTATGCAGCTCAGACGCCATAGATCACGAATACAAACAGTAGCGGTTCAGCAACAATAATGGCAGCGCCTTTCATTGAGTATAAATTAATATAAATATTTATTCAAAGGGAAAATACATATTTAAAGGAATTAAATATAAAATAATACATTAAATAATAGAGCAAAATAAATCCTTAAATTAAAGAACATAAATAAGTGGCAAGTTGATAGGGAAAACCTCAAAGGGAGCCCACTAATGGACTTGTAATAGTTTGCTAATTAACTAATTACAGGTTTCAACGAAAAAGAATCCTGAAATAATTACCTTTGGGATGTCCTTTTGCTTCTGACAGGTAAAAGCATTTAGAATATAACGCTACCTGTTCCACCTACCTACCTTAAACAGGTAGAAATATTTTATTGTTAATGATAAAATTATGTAAATATTACAGAGAATATTAAGAAGGATAAAGATATTTTTTGTAAGAAGAAAAATATATTTTCATATGAATTTCCTAATAAATGATACAAAAATATCATAAGAAAAATATTTAAATTAAATAAAACATTTTGTAATTTAGGTTTTCATTATTTTTTCGTTTATTTCAGACTTTCTTCAAACATTTATAACTTAACTTAAGCTAATCCCTAGGCAAAGCGAGCACGCTTATCCGTAGAAGCCACCGCCACCGCCGGCGGCCGAGGCCGATGAGGACGCAGATGAGGAGGCTGCTCCACCGCCACCACCTGCAGCAGAAGCGCTCGAGGAAGCAGATGCCGAGGCAGCTCCCACTCCATTGCCTCCACGGCCACCACCTCGGTGGTGTCCCCTGCCACCGCCTCCAAATCCGCCTCCATAGGGATTGCCTCCGAATCCGCCTCCATAAGGATTGCCTCCAAATCCGCCTCCATAGGGATTGCCACCGAAGCCGCCTCCGTACGGGTTGCCACCGAAGCCGCCGCCGTAGGGGTTACCTCCATAGGGGCCGCCTCCGAAGCCGCCTCCGAATCCACCTGGGCCTCTGAATCCACCAGGTCCTCCATATCCAGGTCCGCCAAATCCAAATTGGGGCAACGCCGAGGCGGCGGCCACCAGAAGGGCAAGAACAATGAGGGTCTTCATCTCGGATCTCTGTCTCTGGGTTCTGTCTGTGCGATCGCTGGGTTGTCTGGACTGGAACTGACGGACTCTCGCCGGACTGACTATAGTATTTATACAGCTTGCATTGTCCAAAAAGACGTCGGGCCGGCGACTCAAAAATGCGACGATTGAGACGATTGAGACGAGACGAGATGGCGGTGATAAATGGTTTCGGCAGATCACCTACCTACCGGTTTTCTTTATGTTATTTCAGTCCATTTGCTGGGAGATCTAATTACACAGGTCAACAAAAAATTAAACTAGAGTCTTCATAAGGTTATGAAAGAAGAACAAAATTAATTATAAAAGTGTAACCATTATTTAAAACCGTTAATACTTTTTAATCGCTGAAAGGGGTCAGATTTTAAAGTGTCTAAAGATTTTATTACTTAGAGTTTTGGCTTTAATTTTGATTTATCTCAAAAAAAATATATATATTTCACTATTTCTTAATTATTTTAGTATTGAGAATACTTTTAGCAAGCTAAGTTTAAGTAGCAAATAAATACAGAGAAATATTGTGCCAGTAAACTCTGGCTCGAAGTTACAATCTACGAAATAAAGAATAATCGACTTTAAAACCACGATAACATTTTTTATATTTTTTAATATTAAACAGATTTGTCAACACATGCATCTTAGCTTTGCTGCCCAGTGCTCTTGCCGGCCGGAATGGTGACTTTGTTTGCCGGGTGATTCCCCAAACAGGCTTCGTCGATATTTGAAAACGCATAATTATCGACTTCGACCCACGCCCAGGTGACCCAAGTGGTGGCCAGTGGTTCAGGTGTTTGCTTTAGAGGACCGTCAGATTGTTTACAAAACCCATTCGGGGGCTGTGGGCTCTTCCTGATCTGCGTAGTTCCCCACACCGAGATCGTCGAGGGTACTACTCATCACCGTTTGATCTCATCTAATGCCGATCATCTGACAAGTTCATCTTGAAGAGTTTATTCCCCCCGATCTTGTTTTGTGCGTCCGAAAAGCGGTTTCGATGGCGTTGTTGCCCAAACAAAAGATGCTCGTGTGGAGTGGAGCAGGTGGGCAGGTGAGATCACTAGGAGATCGAGCATTTCTCTGGGTTTCGCGATGTTTCTGCATGGAAAGATGGTTCAGTTTGGCCCAGAAGGTCTTCAGGCTTTGAAGGCAAAAGTCATCTTTCTTGAGAGATTTGATCCTTAATAAGGGATCTTGAAATTATACTTAGGAATACCAAAAAAGAAAAAAGCAGAGTTCAAGTATAATCTATGTAAAGAAAAGTTGTGTTTAAAAATCCCAGACATATTGTTATTAATAAATGCTAAAAATAAAAGAAAAAGAGAAAGCTTCAAGTGAATGTTAAAAAATAATAATAAATAAAAAAATACCCGCATTGAAAGCCTTCACAGTTAAATAAAATAAACCCCATCAATCAATATATATCTATAAAAAGCAAACCAAATTGAAACCAATCAACCTTAACTGGGTTTATTCTCTAGTTCTATTTACCCCGATCAGTTTCATGAAGGCAAATAAATTCCCCACGATCTTAGCTGTATTTGCTTCAAGTGAGAGATATGGCCGAGAGAGTGAAATCTCCCATTCATGACTATTTCAACTTTACACACGCGCTATGCAAAATGCTATGTTTACACCGATTATTAGCGGGTAAAAAAAAAAATAGAGAAAAATCACACAAACTAATGATACACCTCTCCACAATAATGGCAATCGCAAAAACCCCACAATTCGGGGCTCTTATGGTTATGAATCCCATAATAATAAAGTCTCCCAAGCGCAAAGAACGAGATTTTAGAGATTCGTTCGCTGCCAATTGTGTTAATTAAGCAAACAACAATCAAACACAAATACTAATGCTATATAGAATATAAAACCTGTTCCAGTGTCGTCATAGCACACACCGTTCCAGATGATATCGGAGATACGAACGTGTGACGATTAGCGACTCATGTCCCAAGGGGTTTTCCAGGCCCCGCAAGTTGTGAAAAGTCAATTAGCGATATAGTTAGAAATCGGTGATTTTTGGCGGTCGAATTAGTCAGGGAAATCCTTAATTGGTTAGGTTTTCTAACCCCTCAGTTTGTACTTTGGACACCGGGTGGTATTATAGTAAATAAATTCATTAATTCGTCGGCGATTTGAATTTTGTTTTCGTTATTTTTTGGCTTATGCAAAAAGTTCATAACATAATCGCCTAATGGAACCGGTCGGTTGCCCTCGGGATCCTCTATTGTATACTGAATATATTTTTTTTATTTTGCCAAATCAGTGAAGAGGCTTTTTCAGTATTTATATAAGCTGCCTGAGCTTTTTATGTAACTTTTCTTTCTTGTGTGACATGATTAATAGCCTTGAAATGGCGCAGCATCAAAAGAGTTTAATTAACCAATTTTAATAACAACTTACTATGTGTTATGTTATTTCGCTGAATAAATAACCAAAGTACTCTCTTCTATAATGAACTGCAATTGCCAATATTTGTTTATTAAAATCCATCAAATTGAAATAATTTGATTCTGGCCAAAAACGAATATTATCCCATTAGCCACGGAGCACCGTTGGCCCTGGCAACATCAAATATTATTTAAATGCCAACTAATGAACGTCATGTTAATTATGTAAACGCACACACACACACACCACGCACTCTCTGGGGCCTGCAATCAATGCTTTGTAATAATTTTCGAAGCATTTATTGTTATTGTTTTATGGCGATTTTCATAGTTTTTCGCACAAATTGAATATAACCCGCGTGCACCGGGCGGGCAGGGCAAACTTTTCAATTATGCGACCGCCGGGCTAATGAACAAAGCGATATATACATGACCAGCGTAAACCATCGTGTGATATGCAATCTGAATTATTTAATTTTAATTAAAATGCTGGCGATCGCCGGGCATCGCATACTTTCGGGCCCTGTGTGAAGTGGCCAGGTATCGTTTTCGGCCACGGCCGGAATGCAGCATACTTTGTGGCGCCTCCACCACCACCTGAGATGAGCCCGGGCTCGCTAAAATATATATATGCACATTGGCACATTGATAAACATTTCGCATTTACTTTATTTTATTGCAGCAAACAAAGAGGGGCAACCCGGCAATATTGTCAATCCGACAAAGGCCAACAACTGTTGCAGCGGCGAGCGACTCTCTCTCTGTGGCAAGCCGCCAACCGTCTGTTGGTCCAACTTCCGCTTTTCTGCCTTCCGCCTTTCCGCTTTTATGTTGCAAAACTGCACCACAGGGGTTCATCGTCCTTGTGCAAATTGGTCTCGGAGTTTATTGCCGGTTGCAGGTCCAGACAACGGACTCGAGACTCTGAGAACTGCACTTCAAACAAAAATTATTTTAATTAAATGAATTTTAAGGTAAAATTAGGATAAGTTTTTAGAACGAAAGAAGATGTTCAGAGTCTGAACTTCAGACTATTTTATTAAGGCAACAACTAAGAAGAAATAAATAGTTTCTTGTCGAATATTAATATTAAAATTAAACAAACTTAAGGATGAACCATTAATCCATATAAATACATATATGTGTATAGTATGAAAATGTTTCGTTCTTTGTTAAATAAGCACTCTAAGCAAGGATTTCTTATCGGCCAATTCCATGAACTGGCGTAGATACTGATTTTCTTTTATATATTTTTAGTTAACATTTTTTACTAGAAAAATTTAATTATTACCCAAGAACATTTTCCCCTGTGCACACCAGCTGCTGCTTCTTTGGCAATAACCTGCACTTTCAGCCTCAGGACTTCAGCCGTAGGGCCAGGTCCTTCGCTTGCTTAAGATTTCAATTTGTTGCCATTGTGTGTGCAACAATTTGCAATAGTAAAACTTTACCTAATGATAAATGTTTGTGGGGGACACACATAAAACTCCAGAAGAGAGCGGAGTCTGTCTTGGCCATTTAAGAGATTTATGTGGCCATGAGTGGCATCAATGTCTTCGGGGTTTGGGGGCTAATACAAGTCGCTCCCCTTACCCCATCCCTCTAAAAGGCCATTAATTCTGATGAAAAACTTTGCATGCCAGATTTCTTAATGCCGGAAAACCGCCAAAGTAGCGAAAGTTTCCATCGCGGAATCCGCGGAGTCGACAGCTGTTCAACGGGTGTTCAAAGTGTGTGCTCCATCAAGGACATCACGTGACTTTCACACTTTTCACGTGGTTTCCCTATTAGAAGTTTTCCCCCGGGAAACTGTTTAATGTCTGTCTGTCAAAATTAAGGGGTGTTTTTGGAGATAAGGCTCTAGATTTTTTCGCCTATAAAAATACTGTTTTTAAATTAAAGCGGCAACTTTAAAGAAATTATACAAAGAAAAGTTCTGTTTCAGCAACCTCCTCTAATTCTCTTTTCATCGATCATAATTTTTACATATATACATAAATAAACACTTTAAATAATAGTTTGTTTTTCTACTACAAAAAGTAGGATCACTTTATTGAAATCTCGGTTAATACTTTGAAGCGATTAAGGGAATTACAGGAATTTTGTGTGCTATTGGAACGAGGACTAGCCGTGGTAGCCACCGCCTCCAGAGCTGGCACCCGCCGAGGCGCTGGCTGAAGCGGAAGCGCTTGACTGGGCGCCGCCCCCTCCGTATCCGCCCCCGCCGGAGCCGCCACCTGGCTTGCCTCCGTAACCGCCACCTCCATAGCCGCCGCCCCCGCCGCCGCCGCCACCTCCATAGCCCCCGCCGCCGCCTCCCTTGTGCTTGTGGCCGCTGAAGCCGCCGCCAAGGTGTCCACCACCGCCTCCGATCCCTGGGCCGCCACCAAATCCAGGTCCTCCTCCAATGCCGCCGCCTCCAGAGTGGCCGCCTCCTCCAGAATGGCCTCCACCAAAGCCAGGTCCTCCAAATCCAGGTCCTCCTCCGATTCCACCGCCTCCAGAGTGGCCGCCTCCGATTCCACCGCCTCCAGAGTGGCCGCCACCAAAGCCAGGTCCACCAAATCCAGGTCCTCCTCCGATTCCACCGCCTCCAGAGTGGCCGCCTCCGATTCCACCGCCTCCAGAGTGGCCTCCTCCAATGCCGCTTCCGCCTCCAGAGTGGCCGCCACCGAAGCCAGGTCCTCCTCCAATTCCACCGCCTCCAGAGTGACCACCGCCTCCAGAATGGCCGCCACCGATTCCTCCTCCAGGGCCACCGCCTCCTCCATACCCGCCGCCGCCAATGACACCGGCCGACGAGGACGCAGAGCCTCCCGAATGGCCACCGCCGATTCCGTTGCCGCCTCCTCCAGAATGGCCTCCTTCTCCTCCTCCTAAGAAGTCGCCGCCGCCGCCGCCGCCAGAAACTAGGCCGGCGCCTCCAGAATGGGAACCACCTCCAAAGGGTCCTCCAATGGATCCACCAGACAGTCCGCCGCCGCTTTCTCCACCAAATCCTCCAAAGTCGCCGCCGGCTCCTCCATGTCCACCACCGTGCTTGCCGCCGCCGCCGCCACTGGCACCACCAATCGCTCCGGCACTAGCTGTGGCCGAGGACGCGGCATGGGCACCGCTGCCTCCTCCCCCTCCGCCGCCGTAACCGCCGCCTCCATAGCCTCCGGCAGAGGCCACTGCCACACAAACACTCAGCACTAAGAACAGACGCATTGGAACCTTTGCCTCCACTTGGCTCACTAACTGCGCTCCCTGGCGAGGCGTCGGCTTTTATAAGAGAGGCCGCTAAAAAAAAGCACAAATAATAGCGAAATGTTTGCGAAATTAAATTCGCGAAAAAAAGAACAGCAACTGAGAGTCACGTTCCCAGTTCTGGGATCCCTAGGGTCAAGACCGGCAAAAACTCAAACAGCACTTGGCTGCAAATTGTTAGGATTGATAATTATATTTACTTTAAGGTTATATTGTAATTAGAAAGATATTACCTTTGTTATTGTGGTTATGCTTACACCTTATATCTACATATGTAGCTGAAGGGAATAATGAATAAGTTCCTCTAAATACGGTTTAAAATACATATTATTTAATTATAATTCTTATTTCAATAAATGTTTGAAGATCATATTCTTAAAATATATTCTAGGTATATTAATTCCCTTTTAAGTATACCTTTGTGTCTAAAATTCTTTCACTAATTAATTTTCCATTAATAAACTTAAGTAATATTTAAACTCTTCCATTAAGCTTTAATTTCCCAGTTCTCTTCTCCAAGATCAAGCTTAATTTATGCCCTATTATTAGTTAATAAAACATTGTAGCTCAGTGTAATTAGCTCCCGTGGAGAATAATAACAAGTTCCAATACATTTTAATGTGTTTGATTGTCTACAACTGTTGGAAAAAACACTCTACCCTCTCTAGGTAGAATTTCGTACTTTTAAAGGCAAGATCTAGCAGCGGGAGATCACGATAAACATCTGATGATC
This sequence comes from Drosophila tani, assembly GCA_008042535.1. Taxonomy (NCBI): domain Eukaryota; kingdom Metazoa; phylum Arthropoda; class Insecta; order Diptera; family Drosophilidae; genus Drosophila; species Drosophila tani. Next base: position 4,014 of record VNJO01005520.1, on the reverse strand, counting down.
GATGACTCCAGTTAATGAAGCCAAGAACAGAATCAAAAACAAAATAACCCAAATAAAACGAAATAAAATATATGAAAAATAAACCCAATAAAAGAGAGCATCTAGGGCTCGTCATTCTCAACTATTCTAATCGCCTTGATCTTATGTAAACAAATTTAATCATCGTTTTGCTTCGGAATCAACTGCATTGACTCTTGTCTGGGCCAAGATTAGATTGATTTTTATTCAAATGATATGCGGAGGAGGCGTTCGATGGTTACGACAATGACCCTTAGGGTCTACGTCACTCCACAGCCTCCACAGATTAAAATACAATCGTAACAGAACGAAGACAGATGATTGGTTATATAAGATTACTAAACACTAGAAAGAGCATTGTAAATATTCCATTACAAACATCAATTTGTTTGTAAATTAGGAATAAAGGGAACTATTAATTTGTTAATCAATTTTTGCATTTTCTATTGCTTGCTTATAATGAATTAAAATGCATCTAGCTGTGGATGCTTTTATAGACAAGTTCAAGCATTTCCGATTCCAATCATAAAAGTTCTACATTGTAATTTATTCTTTATTGATTTTATTTATGAAGCTATATAATTCATTAACTTCTGAGATGTTGGGTTAAGTCTCTTTTGTAATAAAATTCTAGTATCTATTTTAAACCTGTATTATCTGGACTTTATTCGTTTTTATTATCAGTTAAGATTTTAAATATAGAATAGTAGTGAAAATTAAATATAAAGGCTGAGTTAACCCAGGAATAATCCTGCACCTCGATTAATGGATCCGCCAAGGCTTCCACCCCCGAGTCCGATTCCTGCACTTCCAGAACTGCCGCCGAAATTGCCGCCTAGGTTAAAGCCATTTCCTCCCAGACTTGCACTTCCCTGGTGATATCCATTTGATCCACCAAGAGAAAGGGAACCTCCGTTGGCTCCCAGAGATGCAGAGGAGCCTCCCAGAGAGAGAGTTCCAGAACCGGCAGAGGCACCTGTTCCAGCAGCTCCCAACAATCCGCTGGCAACTCCATGGGCCAGCGATGCCGCTTCATGGGCTCCAGCTAGTGCCAATGATCCGGCACCCGTATTGCCAGAGGATTCGATGCTTAAATGTCCTCCCGTAGAACCCGAGTTTAGGGTTCCCGAAGTTCCAGTTGAACCGATGCTTAGATGACCGGCAGAGGATCCCTTTGAGCCGGTGTTTGTGGAGCCAGAAGTTCCAATACTAAGATGTCCCATTCCAAGGGATGCCGAGCTGGAAGATCCCATTGAGGAACCAGAAGTAGTGGAACCAGAAGTGCCAATATTCAAATGTCCCGCATGCGATTCTCCGGAAGTGGTGGCTCCTGAACTCTGAATGTTTAGATGCCCAACTCCAAGGGATGCACCGCTGGAACCAGTGTGTAAGGAACTGGATCCACTAGTTTCAGAAGTCTTGATCTTAGCTAAGCCAGTTTCCAGGGAGGCAGAGCTGGTACCAGTTGTTGAGGCATCAGTACTTCCTGAAGCTCCTATACTTAGATGTCCAGCGCCCAAATTTACGGCTCCTGAACCGGTGTGTAATGACCCAGTTCCAGTGGATGCAACCTTCGAGTGCTCAGCCTTGATCTGACCTGATCCTGACTGTGTAGCAGCACCCAGGGATGAGGATAAGGAGCCAGTAGATTGGGAAGATTTGATATTCAAGTGTCCAGCACCGGAAGCAGTATTTTGGGCACTAGATCCGCCTGTGCTCAGATGTCCGGCAGATCCCAAACCAATGGACGCAGATCCGGAACCGGCTTTCGATGCACCGGAAATAGTGCTGGCCGATTCCGTTTTGTGATAAGTTGAGCTGCTGTGCATGGAGCTACTTCCAGTGGCTTTAATACTGTAGTGACTAGCATGACCATGAGATGTAGAGCCCGAACCAGTAGTAGAGGAGGCAGTCACCTTACTTCCCGAGGACTCAAGGTTCTGATGTCCAGCTGTGATCTTGGCAGCTTGCAGGGCAGCTGATCCGGAACCAGTAGCTGAAGATCCTATCTTAGCAGAATCTGCGGTTGAACCAGAAGTTCCAATACTCAGATGATCAGCTCCGATTGATGCAGAGCCGGAATGGGTTCCAGACGATCCGATGCTTAAGTGTCCAGCATTGATCTGGGAACCAGTTGAGCCCGTAATTGAGCCAGTGCTTCCAGTAGTTCCGATATTCAGGTGACCAGCTCCGATAGAAGCTGAATGCAATGAGCTGGATCCAGTATTTCCGGTGGCGCCAATACTCAAATGACCAGCACCTTGGGAAGCTGAACCGGAATTGGTGGCTCCCGAGGTTTCAATGTTCAAGAGGCCAGCTCCAGAGTTGGAATTTCCCGTAGAACCGATACTTAAATGACCCGCACTGGAGGATCCAGTTGCAGCTCCAGAAGTCGCAGCCCCAAGCAGACCGTTGGCCACCTTATCAGCCGCCTGGGCTCCATGAGAGACAGCCTGGGTTCCCAGAGATGCCGTCTGAGAGGCAGCCTGGGCTCCCAGAGAGGCAGCCTGGGCTCCCAGAGAGGCAGCCTGGGCTCCCAGAGAAGCAGCCTGAGAGACAGCCTGGGTTCCCAGAGAGGCGGCTGTGGATCCTGCGGAGGTCACAGCATTGACTCCAGTTCCTGCCACTCCCAGCAATCCGTTAGCAGCTTGGTTCACCACCGATCCAGCAGATCCTGCAGAGTGCGTTCCGCTGGCAGAGAGACCAAGGCTGGAATCCAAGCCGATGGATGCTTCCTTCGATCCTGCACCATTGTAGCTTCCTGCCAAACCTAAGCCAGGCAGACTTCCTTGGGCGGTGGCGGCGTCATTGCCTCCTAGTCCAATGCTGCCACCACCAAAGCCAAATCCAAAGCCGGCGGATGCCAGGGACACGCAGCCGGCCGTCAAGAGTAAAAGCAATCCCGTGGGAACCATTGTTCGAAAGTCACTAACTGCTTTCCGAGAAAACGGCAAGCTTTTATAGAACCGAAAATGCGCCTAGATGCCAAAGACGTCATTGCTTGGTACAGTTGAGATTCGCTAAGGGAATATTTTCAGTTAAGAAAAGCTATATTGGAAAGAAAGTGAATATGGCGTAGTTTGAATGTCTTTAAAACCATGAAAAATAATTTTTTATATTAAATAGTAATTATTATTATAATTTCCATCTTGTATTTAACCATAATGGCTGAAATTGTAAAGTTTTCACTGTTACCATTAATATTTGGTGACGTTTTTTTGTTAATTAATTCAAAGCAAGAAGGAAAAACAAGTTCCTAAGCATTTATTAAACGCTTTTTTTGCAGCTGGAAGACGCTTATTGGCTTCGGGGATTCACCTTTGTCTAAGAAACACCACGCGTGCTGTAGACAGTCTACCGAAATCTTCAAATTAAGGTCAATCAATTCTGGGTGTCATAGATTTAATAAAGTTAAGTTTTACCCTTACAATTTTAAATGAAAGTAATGTGTTATAAATCTTTAAAGAAACTAATTTAATTCTTGTTTTGGGACTTAATAATAAATATTTCTTAAACCAATAAAAACTAAAATAATGTTGGGAACGTGAAACTTTATAAACTTACTTAATAAATAAAATATTTTTCCTCTTTTATATTTTTTATTATTTATGATATTTTCCATACTTCTAACATAAGAGTATTTCACACTCGCTTATATATTCTTCAGATTTTCCTTGTCTATAAATACTTTCAGCAATTAATTTGCCTAATAAAGGCTTGACAAAATTAGCATCGTTTTCACAGCAGCTATGACGACAATATTCCCGCCCATCTTCAATAAATCCGATTTCCACTCATTTTCCGAGGAAGGAAACTTGAATTATTATTTTATTGCCATAATAACGATTTATTTGTAGGTACCTCTCTTGTTTTTAAGCCCTTCTCAGACCCTAGATGAATAGAAAATTATATTTTCCACTCTCGGGAGGCTGACATCGATCGAGGCGGGGCCACGTGCACTTTGTTTTCGCCAACTTAGACACAGTTTTTCACTTA
>VNJO01005519.1:0-29287 GCA_008042535.1 Drosophila tani | reverse complement strand
GATGATTGTCAATTAACACAATTACCATTTAAGAGTGTTTTAGAACCAGCAAGATTGAAACATTGGACAAACGTTGTAAACAATACTATAGCATTACTATCATAGATCGAGGTCGATCTTTAATCAGGTTGGCCGAATGTAAACTAATGTAAATTTAAAAATACTAAAATAAGAATAATTGTATAGTGTTAAGAATAATCGATAGTGTAACCGATAGTGTAACCGATAGTGTAACCGATAGTGTAACCGATAGCGTAACCGATAGTGTAATCGATATATGGATAGAGGAAAGATCGAATAAGAGAAACGGTCACTTGATCGAGAGCCAACAATAAGAAAAGACGCAAACAATAAAATACTACTGAAACTTGTTACATTAGATATTTTTTTTTTTTAATCTTTGAATATATCAGATTTTTTTGAATTCGGCGGGATTTTTTAGGAGAAAATATCGACACGAACAGGTGGAGAAACATCATCGATAACATCCATCTCCAGATCTTCTTATTTTTGTTCACCCCATCTATAGATTCTCTTATTTTTGTTCACCCCATCTCTAGAGCCGCTCTCTGCTCTCAATTTTTACGCTCTCCCAATTGACTGGATTTTTTAGGGTGAAATATCGACTATTTGAAATTTTTTAGGGGGAAAGACATTTTCATCTGGTAACACTGAATACCCATCAACACGGTCACACCGAACACAGCCCAAACCAAGAGCTACAGAAAAGTTTCTTCAATTCGCAGAAAACAGATTTTTTTGTTTTAATCGTAAGTACAAATCTGCATACGTAGAAATAAGTACAATAAGGGTGACTTGCAACTATTTCCCCTCCTTGGTAGTGCAATTTTATTAGCCAAGACGGAGCCCTTTGTGCGAAAGGGGGTTATGTACGAACTGCGTGCGTAGCAAGGCGAGGTTAGTCATCGGGTGGCAAGAAATTCACGCAATAAAACGTTTAGTGGCATCGGGCCTTTGTTCGACTGTACCCCTGCACATTATTAAATAAAGGCGAAAGAAATATGCACACTTTGGACGCCCTCCCGACGCCCGTTCTCGGGTGCCGTTTCCCGTTCCCTTCTCCCTCTTTTTCTCGCATTGAAAATGTGTCGCTTCAAAACGGCGCCGAACCACATGTCTTCGTTATCGCGTCGTCTCGTTCGTGTCATTCGGTTGCTGAATTTCATTTAACAAAGTGGTGTGCGCAGACCCAAACAACAAATACCTAGTAACCGATTGTGATAGCTGTTAAAAATAGAATTCTGGACTTGGTCTGAATTCTATTTAAGCAAAATTCTAAACGTTGATATTAAAGCCAAAAACGTAAATTCCGTTGAAAATATTATTTTGCCTCGTCTCTCTCTCTGTCCCTCTTCCCTTCTTCGGCTGTTCGGTGAGTGTGTGTGTGCGTCATTTTACAGTGCGAAAGCTCGTCGCAAGCAAAAAGAAGAAAACGACGACTTTCTGCCTTGATCTGTCGCAGTAGTCGAATGTGTTCTGTTAGCACACTAGTATTAGTAACCGCGGCGCGAGGTTAAATTGAATTACATATTTTTAAACACGTTCACACTCGCACGCAGTTGGCTTTCGTCAAAGCAACAGGCGCACACGCACGCACACACTCACCCGAATCGCACACCAGCGCGTCCACCTTCGATTACTGACGAGGACACGCGGAAGCGTACAACAGGGCCAGCTTATTTCCGTTGAGTGAAAGTGTAAGTTTAAGTGCTAATCGAATTTGTACTTGTCAACGTAATTTCCATTTTTGCGTTTTCGCCACTTTGTCAATTTCCCCAGCCACACGGCTTTACATGTGTACATTTCTATACGCATACGCATGCACAAAAGCCTTGTGTGTGTGTATGTACAATGACCTCGTTTACCTACCAGAGTAACAACGTCAAAAATTTCACTTTATATTCTACGTTTCTTTGTCGATTTCTTGGACGGGCGGTTCTTCTCGCTTCGCCTTTCATTCTCTCTTCTTTCGACATTATCAAACTGTAAAAAGATGTATGTGTGTGTGCTAGAGAGAGAGAGAGAGTAGTCTGCTCTCCGTCCGTGCGCGGATGTGTAAGTGCCGAAAGCACATGCACGGTCATTTTTAGGTTAGGCTCGCTCGCTCTCCAAAGTAAAGTAAAAAAGTTTGAAACGAGAAGAGCTTGTAGCAAATCTGTATTTTAATTGATCGAGTGACCTTGCCAATTGAGTCAAGCCACAAGCAACAAACTGATACGAACTTGGCTACAATACACCCAAAGCGCCTACATATCTGATCAATTTCTCTTTATTTTGCAGCAATTTATTGTATGAGTCAAAAAACTGAAAGACCAGTGCTATCGGGTCAACGCATCAAGACCAGAAAAAGAGATGAAAGAGAAAAATATGACCCAACGGGATTCCGTGATGCGGTCATTGCTGGTCTCGAAAAAACTGAAGGCGACCTGGAACAGATCTCTAAATATCTAGACAGCGCGGGCAACAAGCTCGACTATCGTCGCTACGGTGAAGTTCTCTTTGATATATTGATTGCGGGTGGTCTATTAGGTAAGCTTCTTCATCTCCATGACTTACTCCCCCCCTCACTCTATTAAATCTCGCTTTGGAAACTCCATTTGCAGTGCCTGGCGGTTCCATATCTCAGGATGGCGAAAAGCCGCGCACAAACTACTGCATCTTCGATGCGCCCGAGAGCATGGAGTCCATGCGCAACCATGAGCAGGTTTGTAGATATTTATTATAAAAAAATATTATTATAACAACATATAACAAGTATAAAATAGCTTAAATTAGAAACTATAAAAACAGAAGGATTTAAAAGATAATATTCATTAAAATTCAATTCAAAAGATAGGGAATTTTCCATGCAAAAGTATTATTTCTTTGCTAAGTATGCATTTCATTAGAGCTGATTATAACGTTCAAAAATGTAATCGGTGTCAAGAAAATGCCATATAAAACGACACATTTTACTTGTCTTTGGTTTGTTGCAAACACTAACAGTCTGGAGATTTCTAATGTGTCAACACGACTATATACTATATACTAGCTACAGGTGCTCACCTGGAAGGTCAGCCAGTGTGCATATTATTAGAACCGGTTAAGAATCTCAACAATGTAATCGGTGTCAATTTATGCTAAATAAAAAGCCACATTTACTTGTCTTTACTTTGTGAAATATATTATGCCAGCAATGTAAAGATTTCTTATGTTGCAACAACGACTAACTATTTAGGCAATTGAACAAATAAATATAAACAGGTGTAATAATAATAATAATGTTATCGTAGTTTATCTCTGGATTCTTATTTATTTCGTCGATTTTATTCGGAAGTTCTTATTTTCAATGTGCTTAGTTTTCAGTTATAATTTGTAGTGTGACCGAAGTCACTTTTGTACTTAATCCAAATTTTATTTAATCTCGGCGGAATCTTAACTTAAAATACTAAATGCTTTACAAAATGCTAACAGGGCTACACTATGCCATACTCGTAGTGCTCAGTTAATGCTTACAATAATAATTTATATTTTTACAGGTATTTGTTAAGCTCATCAGACGGTACAAGTACCTTGAGAAAATGTTCGAAGAGGAGATGGGAAAGGTTCTACTATTCGTAAAGGGCTTTACTCCCAGTGAACGCATCAAGCTTGCGCGTATGACTGCGCTCTGGTTAGGTGAGTTTAGCAACTAATAATACAAACTAAAGCCACCTCTCGGCTCTCGGCCCATTCAGCTTATTAATTAGTCTCGATAAACACTCGTTGTTTGACTGGCAGCTGAGGGGCTAAAGTGAACTCACTCTTGGTATACTGACTCTTGGATGACTGATTGCCACATCCAAAAGCCACGAGCCCAAGGACACGATCATTTGTACGATCATGTCGAGCGTGTTAATTAATTATGTTTTCTGCCTTCACAGTTAACGGCTCTGTACCGCCAAATGTCTTGCTGGTACTAAACAACGAGCACCTGATCAAGGATGGCATTGCACTAGAGTTTCTACTAGAGCTGTTCCAGACGTTCAAGCAAGAGAAGGGCATTGCATATCTGATACAGGCGCTTAAGAAGGGTGGACTGGAAAGCAAGTAAGTGCGAGCCACTTGCTCAATTGTAATTAGGCTAGGTCTGGAATGTTCTCAGGAAGATGCTTCAATCACTCTGTTGTGCATCCTTAATTGATGTTCCTAGAGAAAATTCAGCGGAGTTTTACCCAATTCGCAAATGAACACTCGCTTCATTTGGGTGCCGATTTAATTTCGTACACTAATATTTACTAAATAAATCTCCAGAGTTGTAGAAGTTTTTTAAACGTAAAAATTAACGCATTTAATTTATGTTTCTGTTCTCCCTCAGACTTATGGACTTTTTCCCACCAAACAAACGTACTGAGGAATATTTTAAACAAGTTTTTCTTGACAAGGAACTCAACGAGATCATTAAGCTGCACAAAGCCCAGGCCAGCCAGGAGGCCAAGCGCGAGTTGCAGCAGGCCCTCATCGATGATATCAACGATGAGAAGGCCCACAATGAGATAACCGCTGACATTAAGGAGTTCTCGCAACGCAACAACATTCCCGATCATGAAATAATTGTTATTGTAAGTCGAAACGATCTCTAAGCCATCTTGGGCAACCTTTTCTAACCCAAACCCTTTCAGATTTGGTCCACCATCATGTCATTGGGTGAATGGAACAAGAAGGAGGAGCTGGTCACCGACCAGGCTGTTCGTCACTTGAAGACCTACTGCACCTTGTTGCAGGCCTTCGCCTCGACAGACCGCTCTGAGTTGGCCCTGATCCTGAAGGTGCAGGAGTTCTGCTACGAGAACATGAACTTTATGAAGGCGTTCCAGAAGATCATTTTGTTGTTCTACAAGACCGAAGTCCTGTCCGAGGAGATCATCTTGCGCTGGTACAAGGACGGTCACTCCAACAAGGGCAAAATGCATTTCCTCGAACAAATGCGCAAGTTTGTCGAATGGCTTCAATCGGCAGAAGAAGGTTGGTTATGATTTATTTTCTTAATTTCTTTTGCCTAAACAAGTGCAATTTTTGAGAATGGTCTTGTCCCGGATGACACTTTCATTGTACAAAATTGCAAGAGCATTTGGGTTTTTTGCTTGCCTCGTTGCTCCTCAAACAAATGCCAGAGCAACGCAGGCCAATGGAAACCTGGACAAAGCACCAAAGATCCACTGAGCAGCAGCATGCTTCTTACCAAGCCTTTAAAGCTATTTTAAAGGGTTCATGTACAGTATGCCAGAGCAAAAGAATGATTGGGTGTCCATATAACCCAATACCATGGTTACTCTTGGCCAATAATCGTTCGGACAATCAGACACGGACTAGGACCACACTTGTTTTGCACAATCCCGGCTTATATATGCTCCAAACGCATCTTGAAGCGTTTGCTTGGGCTGCAGGGGAATGCATTGTGCCAGAGCATTTGAGTGATTGGGTGTCCATATAACTTGTCATAGTTACATTTGGCCAATAATCATTTGGACAGACGCCAATCGTGGCTACGGCTACCTGTGGGATTGGATCAGTATTGATAGAACTCTAACGTGTTTCCTCCTTCCTTTCTTTTCAGAATCCGAATCTGAGGACGAACAAAAGAATGGCGAATAACAATTTGGTTGAATGGTTATAAAAGAAAAAAAGAAAGGAACAACACAAACGGAGCCGACCCCCACACCATCCATCCCCATCCGTCGGTCTACTATACATCTATACAGTCCACCCCCTTGAATAGCAGCCTCATTTTGGGAAACTCCACCTCTACTACTCTGAAATTTCCAACAATAAAAAGGAGAGAGTAAAACAAAGCAGTCAGAGTCAAGCTAGAAATTTAAAGTTTGTAGTCCAATATATGCCTGATGATATCCTAGTTTTCCATCCATGTATCTATCCGCATTCAGTTTGCCTCGGGAAGATGAATATGTTACTACAAGTTTAACAACAATATCAGAGACGGTGACGGTGGAGGCAGAGCTCAAAATGAATTGAAATAAATATTTAAATACAGCAAGCCCAGAACTTCGAGATCGACTTCAAGTCAACTGTGCGAGTGCGAGGAATCCCATAACGAAAGTAGGAAAACTAGGGATGAACGATAGGCGCATCATGTTGAAAAGGAAAAGGGGGGACTGTGGGCCCGTTTGTATGTTCGCATTATTTATTTAAAATTTATCCCACATATGCATATACCAAGAACAAGAAAAGCAGTAATATTCATCCTCAATGTAAACGTTGGCTAACCATCTTCGAAACAAAGATTGAGAGGTCAATATTTCGTCGCACCAAATTTTGAACAAATTCGATGAAATTACGAAATTTAAATTGTATGGAAGTACATATATGTATACAACCATTAAATGAAATACCAAACAAAACCAAAAGTCTTATTTTATTACTTGAAATTGAAGGATTTCCTCCCTGCAAGTAAGTGAGGTTTGGGTGTGGGTAATTGATCAATTTAACTATCGATAGAATTAAGCGATCCAGCGATTAAACGATTTTGCTTGAAAGTTTTATGCGACGTATATAGGTGTATAGGTGAGAAAGAAAAGCTTTTTTCTTGAATTCATATCACCTCTGCATCCCGTGGCATTTAGCAATATTTCCAGAAAGCTTTCATCTCTTGTCACATTTGTGTAATGTTGGGTAGGAACTTTTTGAAATTATACATAAATGTATCTTTGTTTAAATGGTTGAATAACTAGAGATTTAAGATGGAGAACGATTAAATTTGCCAAAAGCTTAACCAACGATAGAGATTTCTCTTTTTATTTTATTCGTCAGCAGAAAGCAAATTATGAAAAAATACGTATATGGATGCTGGAATGTCTTGGCCAGATGACTAACAATGCATAGAACCAGAAAAAGACTCAAAAGAATACACCCTATATTGATCACCACACAGAATAATCTAAACATCCACATCCTAATCTGACATACTCCACTTCTTTATATCCCATAACACTTTCTTGTACCATCACAATTTTTATATTATTCCATTGAATACCGCCCTACACAATTGTAAAACTTGCTACACGTAACAGAAAACAATAAAACACTGTGACTTAAGTCCCAGAAATGTAAGAAATAAGGCCCCAAAAGTTATTTCATATTCATGGAAAAAGTAGGGCCTGCAAAGAAATTCTACCGGTTTTGTTTTATTTATTTTTTTAAATATGATAATTGGTACTTCATATCCTATAAAACCTTAAAATTTTCGATTGTCTATCGACACACATACAATTTGTATTTACGTTTTTTATACCCTTGCAGAGGGTATTATATTTTGCCGTGATATTTGCAACGCAGTGAAGGAGGCATCTCCGACCCCATAAAGTACATATATTCTTGATCAGCATCACCAGCCGAGTCGATCTAGCCATGTTCGTCTGTCTGTCTGTCTGTCGGTTTTTACGCGAACTAGTCTCTGAGTTTTTGAGCTTTCGAGCTGAAATTTTTAGCATAGTCTTATTTCTTTAACACGCAGTATATATGTCGGAACAGCCGAAATCGGACTACTATATCCTATATCTGCCATGGGAATGATGGCGAAATTAATGTAAAAAAAATGTTAACTTCTCTGGTTTTAAACGTATTTCTATAAATTTTGAGATATAGCAGTTTTTTATGGTTCTAGAATTACGGTTTTCATTTTTTTAAGATCGGACAACTATATCATATAGCTGCCATTAAAGCGATTGGTCGATTTATATGAAAATGTAAAATTCTAAATGTAAAATTTAAAATGTGTAGGTAAATGTTATACAAATTTACTAACATCGATATTTTTCCATTTTACCAAAATGGGTCGATGCCAGGAATTGCAAGCAGACTGCAAGGGTATACAAACTTCGGCTTACCAAAGTTAGCTTTCTTTCTTGTTTTAATCAATAACTAATAAATTTTTTACGGCTCCGTCAGTTTTAAATTTCTTAATCTAATTTCGCAAAGTGATGGTATTAATTTTCGCCAGTTCCTATCATATTTAGTAACGTTTCCTAAATAACTTAAAAACTTTGTTCATGCTGAACAAAAGGGGGTCAGCAAGAACTCCAGGTGGGCATCACTATGTACAAAATGTACCTTTTACCGCCATATTTTTTGTATACAAACACTCTAAAATAAAACCCCGAAGGGAGAAGACATCGGTCTCCATTATCGCATCACCAATTTCAACCTACCAACTCTATTTTTCTGGGAATTTGGGACACCAGGCCCCGACAACGACATTTTTGGTCCTTCGAGCCGGATAGCACCACGACGAAGGTGATTATAATTCTTGTCCCGTTTCTAAGGATGTATTCAGCCTTGTCGTAAAGCTAAAACTATGAGCTGGGCAACTATTTAAAATTGCTTGCTCTAATTTTTTTCGCAGCTGCATGAACAATCAGTTGCAAGTGTCTCTCCTCCCCATAAATGAACAAGAGGTTGTGGTTTAGTTTTGTTTTTGGAAATACTGTTTTTATTCAACATAAATTTTGTTTAAAAGTAATTTTACTTGCATTTCGTATTTCATGTAATGTATATAGTACTCGATGTTATATAATAACGCATATGCTATTTTTGTATTTGTTTGCTAAATCTGTAGTTATTAATCATATTTTTGAACAACTTCAATTTACTTGGTAACACGTTGGTTAGAAAATGAGCCTGAAGAATACACTATGAACGTTAACGTTAGCGAACATTCAAATACAAGGATCAATAGCTGTAGTTTTAGTTTTATAGCTGGATATGATGGTGCAGCGAAGGAAGAGGCAGGAGGAAGCGGTGGCAGTTTCTCGGCAGTCCCTATAAATTGAGTCATACTAATTTCCATTTTCTTTTTTTCTTTTCTCCTTTAATATTTTCTGTTTAAGTATTTATTCGGAAGCTGAACTTGAGGTCAACAAATTTAGCTACTTGGGCCGCCGGCCGCTTGGCAATACTTCAACGTCGTGGGTGCGATTGGGTGGTGGATATGATGATGGGTTTTATGTGGTGCGTGCGTGTATTCGTGTTTCGCTCGCTCAACAACAGACATTGATGATGATAGGTGCCAGGTGGCAGCTGCACACGCCTCCGTTGCCCTCGTAGCAGCGAAATCGGGCATCTGACATCTGATGTCCATTTCGGTGCTGCGCCGGGCAACAATGCTGAATGGTTGCGTGCACAGGCTGCCAGCGGCACCGGGTTTGTGGGTTTATCTACTCCGCTGCCGATGCTCCTAATCCTAATCCTCCTAATCGCTGCACAACAACACGATAATTACATAAAAACATAAACGACAAGGGGACTTTAACGGGAACTACAGACAGAAATTAATTTACAAAAAAGACAACTCAAGGGAGGGGCTGGGGGTGCAAGAAAGTAGGAAACAAGGAAAATTCTTGGGACAGGAATGTATGCAAATTTTTAAGTGTATGTATACAATTAAAAGCACATGCACATGCCTGGAGACCTACTGCTCACAAATATGCGTATGCGTATATGTATGTGTAAAAAAAACGAACAAACTTTAACAAACTCGTATTATGCTCTTGTATGCTCTGCTCCCTCTAAACTATATAGTAAGTATTGGCATACACCATATATATATCGGACCGTATATATGGTTGTTTTGTTTTGTGTGGATATTAGAAATTACAAAGACAACGAACGGCAAAGTGTTGTGAATCGAATCGAATATAATCCTAGCTGCTGCCAGCAAATGAGTTTACTTTTCGTTTCGGTTCAATATTTAGTGGGTGGAGTGGAGGAGGAGCTGTTGATAATAACTTGAACTGTTCCTGCTGGATAGGTGTTGATGCTGGCGCTGGTTCTCTTCTTTCTTCTTTCTGGTTTTGTGTGTTGCACTTAACGATTTAGTCGGTGAATTTACGATTGACGTTGCGACCGAACAGGGCGTTACGGATCTCCGGCACCAGCTGCTGGGAAATCAGCTCTAATCTGGATTCCAGAGTGTTGGGGACCTGTAAAGGGACGCAGTAAAGGACGCAGTTAGCCCACTGGTCGGTCACCTTGATGGGGTGGGTGAACTTACCTTGATGCGTCCGTTGAGAGCCAGCAGCTCAACACCGCCGCAGGTATCAGCAGAGAGGAAGTCTTTCTCGTCAATGATCAGATCAACGTTCTGGCCTATCTTGGACTTGTATGACTCAGAGGCTTTGGGCAGGACGTCGCGCACCAGGGGGACATCGACCTCGCGGCAGCGTAGGATCACCTTGGGCTCCATGACCTGGAACAGGCCCTGGACGATGAGCTTGGTCAGCACGGTCTGGTATTCGGACTGGTTCTTGGTGACCTCGCCGAGACGCTTCCGGGCATCATCCAACACGCTGCTCACATGGTCCTCGCGCACTTTCAGCACCTGTTAAACATAATCGAAAGAGGAAATTAACATAGATCTTGGGGGGGCTTGGGGCTAAGAGGAAGACGTACCTTCAGGCGAGCCTGGTTGAGCATGTTGGAGGACTGGATCTTCTTCTGGAGCTCCACCTGCTTCTCCTTCTTCTCGTAGTACTCCATGATCTTGAGGCGCTGCTGCTGCACGAGGCGTCCCTTCTCGATGTTGAACTCCTCCTCGGCCTTGGCGTCGATCTCCTCGGCTTTTTCATTGGCCTCCTGCTCAATGAACGCCATCATGTGTTTGATCTGCAAAAAACCGAACGAAGGAACGAGTCCATGTTAGTTGGTCCTGCCAAGTTAGCCCACCGTCACATGACGATTTCCTTGGGTAAAAAAGCTAAAAAACTCCAGCCATTATTTATATTCGTTAACGTTTTCGCGGCTGATAACGTAACTTGGATTGCTGCTGGTCGTGTGACAGAGAGTGCGAGTGTGGGGGCGCCGCACTAGTCGTCTCGCTCCAACCCACGGCAGCAGTGCGGGGGCCGTGTCACATGACCAGCACGTATTTTTTACTCGCTTTTTACGCAAAGTATTTGGACAAATATCTCTGGAATCGCCCCAATTGCCATTGCAACCAATATATCTCTTGCAATTGTAGGATAACACTAGTTACCTAACCCAATCAGCCGGATGGCAGGCAGCCCATTGGAATGGGCGGCACCGAAAAGTTCACATGACTAGAGGGCATTCCTTGGCATTCATTGGATCCCATGACTGCGCCATCTTTAGTTGTTACAAACTCCAAGCCCAATCTCTAAAGATTCGCCTTTAATTTGAAACATTTGTGTCCCCCAAGAAGGCTCCCATTTACCTGTTTCTGTACATCAGCATCGCTCAATGCCATCTTGACTGATTTTTTTCACTCGCACAAAACCGAAAAGAAATTCAAGTGTTCCGAAGAAATCCAGGTGCGACCGTGCCTGCAAATGATTACAATTAAATTTAAACTAGTAAATTCAGAGCCGAGTTTGGATTAAAACTGTGGGAAAACACGAGGAAAGTGGAAAAACGATAAGTTACTTTGCCTTCTGCCCGACGTCTGAAAATTTTCACTGCAAATCGATCATATGATTTTACGTGGAGTGTGACCCTGCTGCGGCAGGCCAAGAAATGTGTATTTGGCAGGTCGTCAAATCACCGTCGATGAATTATACCCAATTCACACTGCAGTGGCGGAGCTTTTTGGTAGTTCCCTTTACGGCTAAATATATTTAGAAATTTAGCCAATTAGTCGAATAGGGAATACAAATGCCCTAAGTGATTTTCCTGCTTGCTAAACATTCTTCCTACCATCAATGGGAAAAAATTAAAAATTACTATCAAAACTCGATAGTTGTTATTCGATATATCGAAATTATTGTGAGTGGTCAACCCATCCCTAGTGCACACGCTAAATAAAGAAAAATTTTGTTTTCGTCTGGATTTCAGTGAAAATAAAGCGTCTATTTCAATTAAATTTGCATCGCCGCCGCACTCCCATACTCGAGAGCTATGGAGACGCTCCTGGAGCAGCAGCGGCGCTACCACGAGGAGCGCGAACGCCTGGTCAAGCTGATGGTGGACGAGCACGCCACGAAGAAGCCGGGCGAGAAGGAGCGCATCCACTCGGAGCACCGGCTCAAGTACCTCATGGAGCTGCACCACAACTCCACGGCGCAGCTGCGCGACCTGTACGAGGACAAGGACAACGAGCGCAAGGCGGAGATTGCCGCCCTGTCGGGACCCAATGAGTTCAACGAGTTCTATGCCCGCCTCAAGCAGATCAAGCAGTTCTACAAGTCCCATCCCGCCGAGGTGAGCGTTCCGCTGTCCGTCGAGTTTGACGAGATGATTCGCGTGTACAACAACCCGGATGACATGAGCGCACTGGTAGAGTTCACCGACGAGGAGGGCGGAGGCCGGTATCTGGACCTCAACGAGTGCTACGAGCTCTACTTGAACCTCCGCGCCGTGGAGAAGCTGGACTACATTACCTATTTGATGTCCTTTGATCACGTCTTCGACATACCGCGCGAGCGCAAGAATCGCGAATACCGGAAGTACATAGAAACCCTCAACGACTACTTGCACCACTTCATCCTGCGCATTCAGCCGCTGCTGGACTTGGAGGGGGAGCTGCTGAAGGTAGAGCTTGACTTCCAGCGACAGTGGCTGCTTGGGGTTTTTCCCGGCTGGTCCCTTAAGGAAACCGAGTCGGCGCTGGCCAACACGGGTGCTCACCTGGATCTCTCCGCCTTCTCCAGCTGGGAGGAGCTGGCATCGCTGGGACTGGATCGTCTCAAGTCCGCGCTGGTGGCCCTGGGGCTAAAATGCGGCGGCACCTTGGAGGAACGGGCCCAGCGGCTGTTCTCCACGAAGGGAAAGAGCACACTGGACCCCGCACTAATGGCCAAGAAGTCCGCCAAGTCCGCCAGCGCGCAGTCACGTGAGGGCGAGCGGCACAAGGAGATCGCTCAGCTGGAGGCCCTGCTCTACAAGTACGCCGAGCTCCTGTCCGAGCAGCGGGCGGCCACCAAGGAGAATGTGCAGCGCAAGCAGGCACGCACAGGCGGCGAGCGTGACGACAGCGATGTCGAGGCTAGCGAGTCGGACAACGACGACGACCCCGACGCGGACGACGTGCCCTACAATCCCAAGAATCTGCCACTTGGCTGGGACGGCAAGCCAATACCTTATTGGCTGTACAAGCTGCACGGTCTGAACATCAGCTACAACTGCGAGATCTGCGGCAACTTCACGTACAAGGGTCCCAAGGCCTTCCAGCGTCACTTTGCTGAGTGGCGCCATGCGCATGGTATGCGCTGCCTGGGCATTCCCAACACAGCCCACTTCGCCAACGTTACCCAGATCGAGGACGCGATAACGCTGTGGGAGAAGCTCAAGTCACAGAAGCAGAGCGAGCGCTGGATCGCCGATCAGGAGGAGGAGTTTGAGGACTCGCTGGGTAATGTGGTTAACCGGAAGACATTCGAGGATCTGAAGCGCCAGGGACTGCTATAGATTGTAGATGTAGTAGATGTAGTAGATGAAGTGTGGAAATAATTATGAATTATTCTGTAAATCCAACATACAAAGTTCGAGCTCACTCATTTATATAATAAAGTCTTGTCTAAAACCATATAATAAAGCCATCACTGTGGACGGCAGTCCACGTAGTGACGATGAGCACCGAGACTGTGGTGCGCTAAGAGACTACTATATACAGCCGTAGAATTGAAAATCTGCTACGATAGTCCGATCAGAACCATTTATATCTTAATCGAAAGGTATTGTAAACCTCTTTGAAACTGCATACTAAGATTTTTCAAAAACAGATTAGTTTGGGAGAAATTAGAGTGAAAGTGCGAAATGGAAAATTTTGAAAATTGGAGCTATTGGAGCCGGTGGAGCAAAAGTCCCACAAAATTTTATGCTGTTGTGATCTACCTTTAAATACGCGTCGAATGACACCTCGATCATCCTGATCCGATGCTCCGTTCAAAAGATATTCAATAAACAAGATTTTAACGGCCTTTCCGAAATGATATTTAAACAAAAATATTTCTAAAAGTTTTTAATTAGTTTAAAAATCGGCACTTAGCTGAAAAATTTAAAAAGGCAAAACAGCCAGCGTGCCGATTTTGAAACTAATTAAAAACTTTTTAAATATTTTTCTTTAAATAACTATTAATCGTCACTAAATTTGGTATCAGAAATTTTTTGAGTTAAATGTGCCATCGTCACTTTAATCTCACCTCGTTAAGAGGTGTTTTTATTTGATATAATTGTGGTCAGATTTATTTGTTAACGCATCGTTTTTCCAATAGCAGCTCATCCAGAGAAAGAAAACTCAAATTGTTAAACTTTTTCAGAAGTCATCTCTTTATTTGAAGCATTTTTATCCAGTTCGCGCGTTACTAACTGGACAATATAATAACGTATATTTATGCATGCATATATTTTAATGTTTATTATACAAAGCAGTTGTGAAATTGAACTAATATCGTTTTGGAAACTAGTAATTATCCTATAGTAGCTGCCACGAAAGACTAGATGTAGACTTGCTATTAAGTTAAATAAAATATAAATAAAGTTTGACAAGAAACTATCCAAATTAAACAAATTAAATTTAGATTTTTTTATTTATATATACAAGGGGAAAATAATAAATGCTTATCTTTAAACGATAACGGAACGCTTTCTTGTCTTTAAATTGTGAACTAAACATTTCAGGCAAAAGTGTGAACATCTTAGTCAAAAGTGTAAATAATTATCCAAAGATTGCCATTTAATACCATTTAATACCTTAACAGAAGAAGCTTAACCTCGATGTATGTTATTTCAACGGAACCATTCTCTTTTAAATAGTTATGCAAATTATGTTTAATTTATTACCATCGATTGATCTATAATATCAGATCTATATATAATTCATCCAAATATGTAGGCCTGCATTTTTAGTCCAACATTTTCCACCTTGGCCAAGGGAAGCAGGGAAATCTTTTGCGACGGCTCCTGCGACTCAAGATTCTCGATCTGGAGATAGGGGAACTCCTGGTACTGAGACTCGTGGCTCAGCCTGACAAATGCATCCTGGAAAGTGTGCAGGTGGACCTTGAAGAGGCAGCGCCCGTGCGAAAGCTTCGGGAGCTGCTTCACCCGCTCGGATAGTTTGTAGATTGCCGAGCGAAGCTGCTGCTCATAGTCCATCAAATTAGGGTCCTGGGGAGCTGACTTGGCACCAGGATCCTCCAGGGACTCCACCTGCAGTTGGTAGCTCTCCAACGGCTCGTTCTCCTTTTGGTAAATAATCACCTCCAGGCAAAGTAGTTCCCGTCGGGCGAGCAATTCCCGGGCAGATCTCAATACGGACGCCAGATACTTGTTGAGCGGCGGAAATATGGAGACCAAGACCGGAGTGTTGTATAGGCGCCTTTTCTTGAATATCTGAGCCGGGTAAACGCCACGCGAGTAGAGGATGTGATGCATTAGGACCTCCATCGCCTCCAGGTGAATGTCGGTTGCATTTTCAGGCTGCATTTTGCAAAACAAACGAAATTAAGACGCACTAGTAAAAATCAATATCAGAACAAATCATATCAGCAGTGCCGTGAAGCTAATTTAGCTATTTTCCCCACTAAATCTAGCGTTTATCGATTGGCAAGGGCGGGATAAATTGAAAAAAACAGCGGATAGCGGGAATTACAGCTATTTTCTAAGCAAAATTAGCGGTATTGAATATATTCCAATCCTCGAACTAACTAACCTAATTAAACCTAACTAACCTTATTAAAAGGTGTGGGTAAGGTGTAAGTAAGGTTACCAATACTTAAACTAGTAAATACATTTAGTTCTCAATAAGCTCAATCTTAAATTGAATATATTGTATAAGGGCGATTCTCCAGGAAGGACTACTTTTGCCAAAAAGTTGAAAGCAAAAATATGTTTTATTAGTTTTATTTGTTTTTATAAAATTAAAATATAATCTTTTTCTAATGTTTTTTTCTAATATTGTCTTTACCAAGAGCTACAAGTTTTCCTTTTTATCAAAATACTTTGACTAAGTACGAATGTCGCATTGAACATCAGAGAAATACCCATACATGTACTTTAATGTATTATAATATAATTATAATTGATAATTACACTAGTTTACACTCAAAATGCTCCAAGCCTGTTGATGCGAAATTCTGGTAGAGTTGAATCCCCAGATCACGAAAATGGCTTTAATATTTTTTTCTATGGATACGTTTTTATTTAAAGATTTTATAAAGTTTTACAAAAAAAAAAATCTGCTCAGATTACGTTTATCATTTCATAGCTCGAATTGTAGCCAACCAATTTACCCGTCGAATCTTTTATTTTACAGGTAATGAACTAACCTTTTGACTTTAAAGCACTTTATGTATGTATATTGGATAAGTACTTTGTGTGCTATTCCTCAATAAACGTGAAAAAAGTGGAAATTTCAATCCGTTAACTCAAAGCGCTGTAATTTTCCTAATTGGTAAAACTCTGACCTCCAAGAAGTATGTAACACCAATACATAAACAATTAAAGGCTAACCCTAAGAAAGCAAAATGATGGGAGTTTAACAGAAATAAGAACTGCACTAATATTTTTAAATTAAAGTTTAGAGATACCAAACTGCTGTAAGCTAGTAAAAAACCAAAAAATACTGAAACCTCATAGGCCTGCCAAGGTCATTGCTGGCGGCGGACGAAATATCGGTCGATGCGATATTTAGTTACGTCGTAAATCTTCACGTTTTTGTTCACTTACGTAGTAGATCGTAACGTTATTGTTCAGAGCTGCTCTCTTGCTCTTTTGCTCTCCCAATTTTTATGCTCTCCCACCCTCACCTTTTATGTAGTTGTTGTTCTCTTTATTGCTGAAATTCCACTTGGCGCGAACAAACGTTAATTTAAACTTATAAAGTGATTAAATTAAGTGATTAAAACCAGTGGCCTTTGGCAGTCTGAGAAAAAAAACAACCATGAATTCGGAGTGAGTGAGTTAATTAATTTTTATTAATACTAATTATATTATATTTAATTAATATAAACTTGATATATAATATATTACTAAATATTTATCAAAAAAAAAAAAACAACAAGATTCAAAACAAATTTTGAATTTACCGTGTTATTTGTGTTATTGAATTTATTAGTTAAGAAATCCTAGTGAGAAAAAGAGATGAAAAGAAAAGAAATCACAAGTGTTGAGTGCAACATGCAAATAAGATTCAAGGACAAATTGGCAACGAAAAGGAGTTTAAAGAGGAACCTTGAACGCTTGAATAAATAATTTAAAGACCTATTTCGTTTTAGCATAAATATATTTGTAAATAGCAATTAGAACAAAATAAATAAATTTAATGAATCGAATTTATTGAGTTTTGATTTCATTAACATATTTTTTAAATTTAGTGGGAAGACTGGCTTTTTTAGGGGAAATATCGACTATTTGAGATTTTTTAGGGTGAAAGCTAAATTTCTATCTGGCAACACTGGCTGAAAAAAATGGCCGAAATTTGGAGTGTGTGTGTGTGAACAAAACTGTGTGTGAAAAATTTGCGTTTGAAACCAATTCGAAAATACAGGCGTTGTGGCGACCAAATCGCTGTCCTTTGTCCACTGCAAACCCTAGCTGCCTGATCCGCGCTTACACAGGGTGCAGGATACCGAGCGTACGCCAGACGGAGCGCCGGAAAATTTGCGATTGATGCCACTCTCTGCACTCTCAGCACTCGGCGGCCTGCAATTATAGACAAGCAAAGCGCAAGAAGCTAAGCGAGAACACACGGACTACATTCTGGCTGGGCGAGATCGAGAATGTAGGTGGTGGCAAGCCAAAGCAGAGCGGATGACTAGATGAAAATTCAGCCAAGACCAGCACTCCCTATATGTAATATATATGTAATACACACGCGCCTGCCCCGCCGACAGTGTACACACATCAATATATCGGCTTGATACACACATACGCAGTTGCATCAGCATGCCCGACCGTGATTCTGGTTCTGGATCCGATTCCGACGCTGGCCCATCCATGAGTCAACAGCAACAGCCGCCGCGGCCCAAGCGCAACCGGCGCATCATCATGCGGATCGAATTCAACGATTCGGAGGACACTGCCTCGGACCCCGACATTGACCAGCGGCCCTCCTGCTCAACGGCGGCGGCGGCGGCGCGACAATGTCGCAGCAATCGCCGCCAGGAGGAGGTGGAATCCAATTCCGACTCGGATGCAGTGCCTCGGAAGTCGATGCGCAAGCAGCGCAGTCGTTACGGGCCCCAGAGCGACTGCTCCTCCAGCGGTAGTGAGGTAATGCAGCGAGGGGAAGGCGCTTGTGAAATCTTGTGAAATAACCTTTCAATGTGTGCCCATTTCCTATTTCCTTGCAGATCAATCAACGTCCCAAGCGCAGCAGCAAGCGGAAAACGGTAGTGTCCACCGAGGAGGAGGAGGAGGATGAGCGGATTCAGCGCACGCCCGCTGCTGAGCCGGATCCCGGCTTCACTTCCGACAGCAGCAGCAACGATCTGCTAGAGAAGTGCCCCATCTGCCTGCTCACCTTCCGGCAGCAGGAGATCGGCACGCCGGCCACGTGCGAGCATGTTTTCTGTGCCGCCTGCATCGATGCCTGGTCGCGGAACGTTCAAACCTGTCCCATTGACCGCATTGCGTTCGACCGGATTGTGGTCAGGGACTCGTACGCCTCGCGCAAGGTGGTGAGGGAGGTGCGCGTCGATCTGAGCAAGTCCAAGACCGAGTTGGCGCTGGACGATGAGGCGGAGGGTGGCGCGGAGGCACTGCTGGACGAGGACGTGACCAACTGTGAGATCTGCGATAGTCCGGAGCGGGAGGATGTGATGCTGCTGTGCGACAGCTGCAACCAGGGCTACCACATGGACTGCCTCGATCCGCCGCTCCACGAGATTCCGGCTGGGTCCTGGTACTGCGACAATTGCATCGACTCCGAGGACGAGGATCCCGACGAGCAGCGGGAGTTGGCCGATGACCTGAGCCAGCTCTACGAGGACATTAGGGGCATGGGCCTGCCCGAGACGCGCCTGCGGGTGCGAGAGGTCCAGCAGCCGCCAAGGATCCTGCGCACGCGGCAGAACGAGCGCATTCGGGCGGCGATCCTGCGGCGCACTCGCTCCGACACTGCCTCTGCCTCGACGGAAGGCTCCTCTGCCCAGACCCGGACGCGCACACGAACCACCACTACGACCACGACCACTACCACAACCACCCGACGCACCACCACCAGCAGCAGCAGCACCGCAACCCGGCGAGCTGCGCCCCGCCGGCGCCGACGGAGACCTCGCCACCGCACCTACGTGGTGGAATATGATCTGAATAACTTTGACGAGAAGTTTGCCCTAAAGACCAGCAGGAAGGTGATCCGGCGACGGCGGCGACGGCGCCAACGTCGTGGGGCCACCACCACCTCCAGTGAGGAACCAGGTCGTCGCCTTACCGCCAGCAAGCGGCTGGCGGAGCAGCTGGGCGTCAAGTCAGACGGAGTCCATCGATCCCATCTGAGCGGAGGAACAGCCGCCAGCTTCACCCTGTTTGGCAATGCCAACGATCTGGACTACTTCTCGGACAGCGACGGCGATGGCGATGGCGATGCGGTGGGGCCTTCTTCCGTCGCCGGTCTCGGGTCCACGGCAGTGCAGACCTCGGTGCGCATTGCCAGCATTGGAGCGCCCCGCCTTCGAAAGACACTGCTTCAGGGCAAAGCTCGCACGGCGGCGGCCACGTCTTCAGCCTCGGCTGGTGACATTTTGTCCTCCATCTTGGACCTGCAGGATCGCTGGCACGACGCCTCTCGCAACCTGAGCGACGTACGTATTAGAGCCGATGGCAGTCTGAATCTTCCTCAAAGAGTGGCCCCTACGTGTGCTAAGGCGGAGGAGCATGTAACCCAAGCGCCGCTGTACCAGCGCGGAGGAGCAGGACCCAACTTCGGGAGAGGCGGTGGAGCGGGCGGCGGTGATAACTACAACAATCGCTATGGCGGCAATAACAGCTACAGGGGCGGTGGAGGCGGTGGCGGAGGAGGATCCAGCTCTGGTGGAGCAGGCCCGCGCCAATCAACCGGCGGCGGAGACGGAGGCCCACCGACTGGCGGTTTCAGTAATCAAAACTTTAGCAGTCCCAGCGCCAACAACAACACAAACACAAATGTGACTAGCTTCACTCCCTTCCACCTGCGCTTCAACACGCCCAACCGCCAGCAGCAGCAACAGCAGCGGCAGCAGCAGCAGCAGCAGAACATGCCACCTGCCTCCAACCAGCCAAACAGCTCACCTTTCCGCGGAAGTGCACCACCACCAGTCGCGGAGGCGCCGGCAGCGCCATCGAACACCTTCCCCGGACAACCTCCTCCTCAGCTGTTCGCTCCTCCTCCGCCCGTCAATCACCATGTGGTGACACCAGTCATTGGCCTGCCGCCCGTACTGTCGGTGCCACCTCCGCCTACCCCACCCGCCAGCCTCTCGTGGAACAATCCGATCTTCAAGCTGAACACGATGCGCGCCGACGACGATGCCGACAATTGTCCCAACTTTTCGATTTACTCGCAAGAGTCACAGGCGGTGGCCAATGCGTCGTCGGCGATGTCGTCGGGAGTGCCACACGGACCAGCTGCTCAGGAGCCCGATAAGGTATGACGCTTTGGCTTTTGATTTCTATCTAGATGCTGGGGATTTAGTAGATGATTTCCGTAGATCTTTCCGTTTCGCTCATGATAGTTGTATCATGGTTTCGCTCTTCTAAAAGCCTTTGAAGTCAGGTTTCATTTTCAGGCTTTGAGCTTGCCATTCGGTGCTCAAACCTGTTTTAAACATTTAATATTTCCATTTAATAGTGCATTTCACAAATGGAATGTAGGTGATTCCACTGCAACATTTACATTCTTGGGCGACATGTGAATGGGGCGAACAGCTGATCCGGCTTTGCTTACATTTGAATTGGGGAAAGCGGTCATTTCAGGCTTTCTTTTGCGATGCTTGGACGACTTCGACACAGTGTCCTCTTCAAAGTAAATCGACCATTCAAGGACTTAATAATATCCATGCTTGGAACTTTGAAACCTTGTTTATCAGAGAAAAATCGGGCGACCGCAAAGCAGAAATATTTTCCTGCCACAGCTAAAGGAGCATTATGCAGTGGCGACCACAAAATGTTGTGTTGGAGCAAGTTTTCATTCATCTGAAAAAGAAAAAAATTAATTAAAAACAATAAGAAATTAGAACAAAATCGATTCGTACGCGATATTTCGTAAGTTCCTTCCCTAAACGTTAGAAGATTTTTACGCGATATTTCGTAAGTTCCTTCCCTAAACGTTTGAAGGTTTATCAAAGGAACTTAGGAAATATCGCTTAAAAATCGTAAGAACGTTAGAAGGTTTAGGGAAGGAACTTACGAAATATCGCGTAAGAATCGATATTTCTCTGTATTTTTTTTAGAAACCTTTGGGGCTAAGTTAGAAGGTTTAGGGAAGGAACTTACAAAATATCGCGTACAATAGTTAGAACTTTAGAAGGTTTAGGGAAGGAACTACGAAATATCGCCTGAACGTTAGAAGGTTTTTTTTTTTTGAAACCTTCAAGGCGAATGTTGAATGGACGTCCATTTTGAATGGGCCATCCTCCCTTGTGGGAGACCCCGTGTAAAAGAATGGACCATCCACGAGAATGAAGCAGAATGTTGTAGTGGAATAGGGTTATAAGTGATGGGTAAAATACTCCTTGATTGATCTTTATTGGCTGCACAAATGCACAATTATTTTGTTAGCTGTACCTTTCTAGGTGTCCTACTAACCCCCATATTTTATGCTTCTTTTCTTCCAACGGGGTTACAGGACGATGATGATATGAACGAAGATTTAGTACAATTAGACGACGATGATGAGGATGAGGACAATGAAATACCATTGCCACCGGGACCTGAGCCCGAAGCCGTGCCCGTGCCCGAAAAGGTGAACGATGATCTGTATGAGCCGGAGAATCCAACGGACGAGCCGGACGATGCGGACGCCAATGAAAAGTCGAACAGCGAGGGCGTGCCCATGGAGGAGTCCGAATCGTCAGATAACGAAGACGGCAACAGTCACGCCCAGCCACGCGTGCTACCAGAGCCCGTCGATGCGGCGGCGGAGGAGGAGAGTAAGACACGCAGCACTCCTAGTCCTGCGGTTAAGGATCGGGCCAAGGGTGTGCTGGAGCTGTACGATGATAGCGACTGGGAGGAGTTGGACATTGACAAGCCCAAGGAGTTTGAAAAGGCGCTGGATACGGGGACGGGCGCGGAGGCAGCAGCAGCTACTTCCAAGCCAGCAGCAGCAGCTTCCAAAAAGGGAGCCTCCAAGAAGGACAAGGACGGAAAGGCGGAGAAGGATGAGAATGCCAGCGGCAGCGAGCATGAGCAGGATCGCTCCTACACACCTTGTTTGGACGAGAAAATATTGGGCGAGGGCGAGGAGGAGGCGCCAGGGGCTGCCAAGAAAAACGATGCCGATGCAGCCAGCAGCAGCAGTCCAAAGACGCCCTCCTCAAAGGCATCTGACGACGACGAGGAGGAGGAGGGAGCAGATCGAGCAGATCGGGCGCCGGCCATTGCCACGGATATTGTGTCCGAAGATGACCTGATGGCCAACGAGAACGAGAACGAGTCGAAGCGGCGCAGTCGCAGTCCCCGGAGTCCCCGTCAAAGTCGTAGTCGCAGCCGCAGCCGCAGCCTCAGTCCCAGCCCCGATGGATCCGTCAGCGAGGCCAAGTCCAAGTCCAAGGCGCAACGTTCCAAGCGCAACAAGGAAGAGTCCTTCAAGAAGGTGGGCAAGCGGCAAAAGGATCGCAATTACCGAGGCGACAAGCCGGCGACGGACTCGAGAAGTCGCTCGCCGCAGAGGCAGAGTCGTTCCAAGAGCCGAAAGCGCAGCAGCAAGAGCGTGAGCCACAGTCGGAGCAGGAGCAGGAGCAGAAGTAAAAGCAAGAGCAGGAGCAGGAGCAGGAGTCGCTCGCCGAGCCGCAATCGCAACCGGCGTCGTCGCAGCAGCCGCTCCAAGTCCTATTCCCGTTCGCGCTCGAGGTCGAGGTCTCGAGGATCCCACTCGCCCGGCCGCCAGAGGATGGCCTTCCGTGGCCGGGATCACCAGCGCGGCGGCGGTGGCTTCATGAGGGGTCGTGGCGGCGGTCTGCGCTTCAACTACCGCAACCAGCAGTTCCACAACAGACCCTTCCAGCACTATGGCAACCAGAACCATCACCACAATCAGCACCACTTCCACCAGCAGCAGCACCAGCATGGCCATGGCCAGCACTACTTTCATGGTCAGCACGGACAGCATGGTCAGCATGGCCAGCAGTTCTTTCAGCGTCCCAAGCGAAGGGAAATGCCGCGCTACGATGTCCGCAATGTGGTGGGAGCGGGAGCATCGAGGCACCACCAGCCGCAGGCCAAGGATCGTTATGGTCGCGATGCCCTGCGCTCGGGTCGGAGCCGGAGCCCCGCGCGGCGCAACTCGCGCAGCTTTTCGCGCAGCGTATCGCGTGGCTCGAGGGGCGGTTCCCTGCGCTCCCGCTCTCCCGCTTCCCCCAAGCGCTTCCGCAGCTTCAGCATGTCGCCGACGCCGCCGCCGGGCACAACCCCCTCGCCGCACAAACAAGGTGGTGGCCAGCGTCGATCCTCGCCGCCGGGGAGACGCTATGCCCGCTCTCCCTCGCCTCTGCCGCCGGGAGGGCCTCCCATGGATAGGGGAGAGAGGGGCCATAGTCCCGTGTCCCTGCACTCGCGCGGATCCCGCTCGCACACCCCCAATCGAATCAATGGAGGAGGCGGAGGCGGCATCAGTCAGAGGTCACCTCTCTATCTCGGTTCGCCGCGCTACACGCCGCGGCTGAGTCGCAGCCGGAGTCGGAGCCGCTCCAAGAGTCCCAAGGATGCGCCCAAGAAGAAGAAGAAGAAGTCGGACAAGAAGAACAAGAAGAACAAGAAGAGGACGGGCAGCGGCAGTCCCACAACGGCTGCCCGGATGCGTCGCATTTCACGGCAGCGTGATCCCTTCGAGGACGCCGACGACTTCCTGGCGCCGCAGCGGAAGCGAAAGAAGGGGGGCGGAGGCGGAGGCGGCGGAGGCATGGTCACTGGCCAGTGGTCGCCCTCTCCCTCGCCCGGACGCTGCGATTTCCTGCACGACGGCGGCGGCGGCTGCCAGGACAAGAACCCATCATGGACGCCGCCGCTGGAATCTCCCAAGGGTGGCGGTGGCAACTATGGCAACGATGGCGGCGGCGGACTCTCGCCCAAAAAGTCCAAGCGCAAGCGGGACAAGAGCAAAAAGAAGAAGAAGCAGCAGCAGCCGCTGGAGAAGCAGCGCAAGGAGAAGAAGCGCAAGCGGCGAACCCAGACCCCAGAGCCGCTGCCCTCCAAGGAGGTCTTTGCCTCGGGCAACAACATCCTGGTGAGCGTGAGCTTCAACAAGGAGGCGAACAGCACCAATGCCACACTGAACCCCCAGCAGCAGCAGCAGCAGACGGTGGTCACCATGCCCTCCAGCAGGGAGGATCTATTGAGTAGCCGCCTGACGGCCAGCAATCAGCAACTGGCCAGTGTGGTGGGCGCGAGCAAGAAGGGCAAGAAGGAGAAGCTGCGCAAGCGCAAGAAGCTGGAGGCCAAGCCGGTGGCCATCATTGACCTGGAACGCTCGCCCTTCCAGGTCCACCAGGAGCCGGCCGATGTCATTGTGCTCACCGACAGCGAGGACGCCGCGGACCAAATCTCAATGAGGAGAGGAGATAGGGAGCGGGATAGGGAGCGGGAGCGGGAGCGGGATAGGGATCGGGAGCAGGATCACGACATAATGCGGGAGAACGGTCAGAGGGAGAAGACGCCCCAGGTCTCCAATTCCCTGGAGACCATCATGGAGACTTCGTACGAGAACATGACACAGTCCACCGGCCCCAAGACGCCGCCGGAGCCGCCGCTGGTCAAGTTCAGCCTGCCCAACAAGAAGTTGCAGCAGCACAAGGTGCGCAGCAATCCGCTCCACGATGACGCCGACGACATTAACTCGGCGGACGAACTGGAGGCGGCCTGCTCGCTGGCCGCTGAGGAACCAACGTCCCAGCAGCAGCACGGTGGTCACAACAGTCACAACGATGGCGGCCAGAAGATTGGGCCAAACACACCGCCGGAATCGGGTCCATGCTCGCCGGATGCCTACGATCCCTTCGAGCCGACCAAGTCTCCCTCGCTCTCGCCGCGTTCGCCGACACCCACACCCACTCAGGGTGGTGGCCAGAGCCTGGACAAGCAGCAGCAGGTGGCCAGCATGCCTGCTACAAGTGCAGCTGGCTCCGGTTCCGGCTCGGGATCAGGGTCCTCCGGAGACAAGGGCGAGAATGATGCCGCTCAGGCTCAGACCGTGTCCAATGCCAGCACCAGCACCCAGACCCAGACAAACGTCATTAACCCTGTGGATCTGGTGATGGCGCTCATGAACAAGCCCAACCAGAGCGGGACGACTGCCGTCCAGCAGGAGAGCGAGGTGAGCTCCGCCCAGTACATCAGCAGCAGCTCCATCAGCGTCTCTGTGGGCGTCGGATCCAGCACGGGTGGCGGGGGAGGAGCTGCTGCTGGAGGAGGCGACAACCATGACAAGCCTTCCGATGCTCCGAACTCCATCACTGTCCTCTCGAACCTGCTACTCACCAGCAGCAGCGTGGTGTCCAGCTCCCAGCACATACCCTCGATTTCTAGTCCCACGCCGCTCTCCAAGAAGCTCACCCCCTTGCCCAAGGCCGGCGGCAGTGTGGCCAGCAGCAGCAGTGGCATTGGAAATCTGCCCACCACGAGTGGTGCCGGCGGAGGAGGAGCAGGTGGCAGCGGCGGCCTGCGGAACGGCAGCGGCAACGGGAACGCCGGAGGATCGGGCAACGCCCTGGACGACTCGTTTAACATGGACATCGAGAGCCCCTATTCGCCTGGTTCGGCCGACTACGAGGATCTCTTCGAGCCACCCAGCCAGGTGGAGGGCGGCCGTCGATCTGGCAAGGGTGGAACTGGCGGAAAGACGGAAATGTTCGATAACCTCTTTGGCAGCAGCTCGCCCGTGGGCAACATCCGGGTGACATCGCGCTACAACTCGGGCAAGAAGTACCGCAGCAAGGGCGAACGCAAAACGAAAACAAAAGGTAAGTACTTTTCCATTATACCTATTAATATCCGCATTCCAATTGTCAATTGTCAATGGCTGATTCGGAACCAAAGAGGTTCCCTTAAAGTAGCCTATATATATCTACCTTGGCTTATCAGGAATCAGAGATTGATCAGAGATAATCATAACTGCAGAAATTGTCAAGTGCCAAGATAGACTTTTTAGCTCAGGGTCTATGATGGATAGCGATCAGAAGTTTGGTCTATTGGTCAATCAATTCATTTAGTTTCATGATGAAATATATTAGATTCCTACTTTAAGCTCTTTTGATAATTCTGAGCAGAAGACAAGCAAAAATTAAAGGCAGTGTACGTTAAGCATATCATCCTTTTGCTTATATTATTGAAAGAGCATATAAAGAATATCTCAAGTAAAAACATTTCACAGAAGACCAAAACGGACAGAAAATAATTTGATATATTGTGATATATTGATATATTGTGGTGTGGTGCTTATTGTTGATGCATATCAAGATAAAACGTCAGATTTTATCAAAAATATCGAAAAATATCGCATTTAACGCTTAAATATCGATATTATCGAAAAATATCGAAACAAAACGTCCGATTTGACATATCGCGTTCAACAACATATCGAAAATATCCTACAGCTTGATATATTGAAATTTAAAATATTGAAACATATCGCATTTAACGTTTAAATATCGATATTATCGATGTGGTGCTAAATAGAATTCATATCACGAGAAATCGTCCGATTTTACATATCACGCTCAATAACATATCGAAAATATCGTAAAGCTTAATATATCGCACCCAATATGAAATTTAAAATATCGAAGCATATCGCATTTAACGTTTAAATATCGATATTATCGAAAATAAAAATCGAAAGAGAGCAAGCGCTTATGTTAGTGCATAAGTTGCACAGTTAGCCGTTACTAAAGAGATGTGTTAAAGTAACTCCAAATAATAGCCCAATTCCACTGCAACATTCTGCTACATTCTAGAGGATGGTTCATTCTTTAACACGGAGTCTTCAATAAGAGAGAAGGAGCTCATCCAAAATGGTCCCTATACATACTATATAAAAAATATCGATTCTTAAGCGATATTTCGTGGGTTCCTTCCCTAAGCGCTTATGTTAATTAGTGCATAAGTTAGTGCATAAGTTGCACAGTTAGCCGTTACTAAAGAGATCTGTGTAAAGGTAATTGCAACTAATAGATCAATTCCACTGCAACATTCTGCTACATTCTCGAGGATGGTCCATTCTTTAAGGGAGGCGGAGCTCATCCAAAATGGTCTCTATACATTCTAAATAAAAAATATCGATAAATATCTATTCTTAAGCGATATTTCGTGGGTTCCTTCCCTAAGCCTTCTAACTCTTCTCTAATTTCTTATTGTTTTTGAAATTATAAATATTTTTGACATAAAGATGAATGACAGAAAAACACCCGATTTTTCTTTGATATACAAAATTTGAAAGCTCCAAGCATGGATATTAACAAGTCCTTGAGTGGGTCGGACGCGCTATGATGGCGTCCATCATGGCATTCCCAATTCAAATGAAAACAAAGCCGGATCAGCTTTATGTAGACGTTGCAGTGGAATTACCTACATTTAATTTATGAAAATCTTTAATTATGAAAATGCACTATTAGGGAACAGAAAAACTCATTTATGCTGGTAGTTAATAAGTGAAAAGTTTCCAATTTAAAATGTCTCTCAATCACTTTCAGGTGGAAGAGTACCAGATTCATACGACGATGTGCCCAATTCGGCAACGGATCTGCAGAACAAGGATAGAGTGAGTCCATTTCAGACATGCACCTCGTGAAGCCCCGACAAATAATGAATTCTTTGCATTTATGTTGCAGTTCTTGCGCAAGTTAAATCGACAGGAACGTGTCGTTGAGGAGGTGAAGTTAGTTTTGAAGCCGCACTTCAACAAGAAGGTGATTACCAAGGAGGACTACAAGGACATCATGCGAAGAGCTGTGCCCAAGGTAACTTTTAGTCGGAAGTTATTGGGGAATTTATTGATCAAATCCGAATTTTATTTCTCAGATATGCCACAGTCGGTCGGGTGAAATTAATCCACACAAGATTAAAAATCTTATTGACGCCTATGTAAAGAAGTTCCGGGCGAAGCACAAGAAGTTGAGTCTCCTCAACACGGGACAGGTTAGCAGTGCGGTCAAGTGTGCCGCCTATCTAAAGAAGCTATAAGCAAGCGCAGGCATGGTTCAGGCAGTGAGTAATATAGCAACGCAGCTCTTTAGTTGTATGTTTTTAATATGCTTTTAATTTTTGCAGGGTTTGGGTAGAAAAATCGAAAGAATTTGATGGTCGCATGCATTCCTAACACCCTACCGTCATCCAATTACAAAATCAACAATAATCACCGGCCACAATCGCATGGAATGAAAAAGTAAAGAGAAGTTAAAGTAAATGGAAACCCACTCATAAACCGTCATTATAAAACTATTGGAATTTAGTTGTTAAGTCAATTTTAGGTCACATTACGAATGATTTTAGAGCGTAAGCGAAACACAGAGAGAAGTGAAAGAAGAAGAGAAAGATGTATTTAAAATTAAGCAGAAGCAGAAGCAGAAGCAACCTTTGCCCAACCTTTACCCTTTACCCAATATTTGCGTTCTTACCCAAAGCACTACAACAAACACTTTATTTATATATCAAGACTAGTTCATTAGATTGTTTATTCGTACGAGACACCCTGTAATGATAATGATAATATTGTCACTGTGTTTTGCAGTAAAACTAACCAATTGTAAGTAGTTGAGTGATGAAGGCAAAACTAATTGTAATTTACCTCTGATAATTTAAACGTATTTAAATTAAATCACATTTGAAGTAACTGATAGCACCAGCCCCAGCAACACCTCCTGCGATGCGGAGTATTCTTCTTGAAACGGAAACGTAAACGGAAGCGGAGAGAGTGTTATGTCGAACGATTGTAATTATGTATTCATATATGAATAGCTGCACGGACAGGACAGTTATGCAGTTTATTTATTCAAACCCTTGATTTCGCATAGTCGTCTGCTGTCAGTCATGATTTTTAAATAAAGCGTAAGCGTATATGCATTAAAATATACAATTAATACATACACAAATTGTGCTAAATCGTTTTGTAAATAGATCCATTTAAATAAAAATAAAAGCGATCATTAAC